>VYZW01011554.1:4201-18290 GCA_013401315.1 Balaeniceps rex
CCAGTGTTTAGTGTCTCAAAAGCTGTCACAGATGGAGACAGTAAGTGAGAACCTGTCCACAGACCTGAAAAAGGAAAATGAGAGTCTGGAACATTTATCACAGGGACAGAATTTAGAGAAGACAGGTCAAGAAAAGAAGAAAAATAAAATAAGACACACAAGCGGACCAATATCTAGCTCAAAACATACAGATGACACACACCACTATCAATTCAGAGACCAGAAAAATAAAGGAAGGCTATTCAGAATCTATATTCTTTAATGTTACTTTAATATTCTTCTGAAGTACAATAAAATGATTTGTATAAGTGACAGAGGGTTGTAACACTAAAGTGTCTTACACTTAATTACCTCATCTATTACCACAGACATTGTAGCCAAAAGAAAAAAAGAAAAAGAAAATCAGCTAATTCCTCTCAAGATTTCTGTTTGGGAATAAACATTCTTGTCATTCATTCTAGGCTTTTGACCATATTCTGCTAATTCTCAGTTGGTTTTAGACATCCTCCTGAAAGCTTTGAAAGCTGCTTTACAATCTGGCATGCAACACTACATAAAGTAGTTGTAAAATATTGACATTAACATTGAATTTTGCATCTTGTTATGCTTGACAAAAATAGAAGACCAGATGTTTTTACTTTAATATAAAAACAGATTAGCTATACAATTTAAAAGATGTCAAAGACTTAGTTAACTAGTGCGCTTGAGCACATTTCTTTTATAAGAAGGAAGTGTATTAACCGAAATTAAACCAGACATCAATCTAGTAGGTAAAACAAAACAGCACTTTTGTAACCTTTATGGTTATTTACTGGAATTTACTGGGCTGATGCCAAATTTTATCTCTTAAAACATGCTACCAATGTTTATCAAGTAGTTCTAAAAAATAAGTATTACTACAGTATTTAATACCACATACAGTTTGAGATTATTATATTCAAACTAGAAAAGAAAGCTATTCTACTGATTTATGTCAGAAATAAAGTTGAGATTTTCACTGCTAACTCAAAACATACTACCTGAGGGATTCCATAACAGTTCATAAAATGTCTTTGTTTTTAAAAGGTATGGCCTGTGGTATATATTTTCCACGAAGAAATAGAAGAACACATGTAGCATCAGATGTGTGTACTTTAAGAAACTCCGGAATGTGAAATCTAAAAATCCAAATAAAGCAGGTGGTATAACTGGGGGGGAGGACTGAATTTAAGTTTAATGACATTACCAGGTTATCCTACCAGACTAATTCTCACTCACTGCATGACTTCAATGAAGCTCTCAGTCCTCATGCTGATTTCGATTTAGTTCAAGTGCTATTTGATGCGTTTCATCTGGAGTTTTATTCACTTCAAACTACACTTCATTTAACCAGGCTGCTGCTGTACTCATTTGTTTTACTACTTTATTACCCGCAAATTGGTGTTGCTTAGTTTAGATAAATTGTTGCAATAAGTTAATTTTATATAATTATTTCATACTGTTAATAAATAAGTAAGCTTTACAAAGATATCATATCACAAAATGAGAAATCTATTAAAATTATTTTAAAATACACTAGACCACAGTAAGTGTTGGTCTTACAAGATCTACTAATAAATGCCGATAGTTGATTTACTATTTTAATGCAGGACCATTCCCCTGCCTCCACTCCCCAAAACTACTGCTCATTTTTATTTTTCTATGTTATTAGCTTACTACACTCTATTTTCCAGCTGGACACGCATTGTAATACATTGTATTTTTTAAAAAGAGAGAGAAAGTAAGTGAGTAAGACAGAAAGCATGAGAGAGAAGCAGGGACTGCAAGAGAGGGAGAGAGAATGCAAGCACGAGACCGTGCATACATGAGATAGAGCATGATGGCAAGCATGCAGCAGCGCATATGGAAAAGTGTGAGAAGCCAAGCACGAGCGAGCAAGAGATCGAGCGCGGTGCGCACAAGCACACACAAAAGAGAGCACAAGTGCATAAGAAAGCACTAGCACTTGAATACCATGAACTTGTCAGATGACAGAGTTTTTTCAACCATTTTGCATCTCTAATTTTTTTGTTTTGCACAACTAACCATGGGTTTTATAATGTACTAAATAAATTTCAGCTTAACATTAAACACTAATTTATTTCCACAGTTTACTAACAAGGATCACTAACCAGAACTTAGTGTTAAATGTCAGGTCGTGTCAGGAAAGGCTGTCAACCCTACCAGAGTACTGAAGTACTCTGATTAGTGCCGATTATGGGTTATGGTAACATTTATTATGGTAACATTTATTATTTTTTAGCAAAACACCGCAACAGAACAGCAATTCATTTGAAGTGGTTAGCACTTTTGTAAACTATTGATGGAAAATATGAGAAAGTCAATTAGGCTGCTACCACCTGGTGGTGTGCTGATTATGTTAAAAACCTCATATTTAAGATGGTATCACAGCTTTTGAGAGAAAAAGCTAATATATTCTGTGTAGCACTATGAACAATCATAGGCATAGTCTTTTTTTTTTTTATAATCCATTAAGCTTTCACAAACAAATTACTGTTACAAATTAGCTATACAACACAGAACTTTGAAGCCACAGTATTTAACACATTACCCTGTTTTCCTGTTATCTTGTCATTTTATTTAAGATTCTTTGTATGGATTTAGTCATAAAGTAGTATTACAGACAGCTACAGCTCAAAATGAGGGATAAAGAAAACTGATGTCCTGTTCAAAGTATTGCCAAAACACATTTCCTTGAAAATAGTTTTTATAAATACGATTTATTAATAAAAACTATTACACACTGACATTTATGATCAGAAGAATTAACCTGTAGAGCTAAATTTAAATACTGAATTTCCTTGGTATTAAAGTTAAAAAAAAAAATTTATATAGCTCATTTTATAATAAAGCACAGAATTGTTTTCAGGAACAAAAGTGTCTGCATTTAAAATCTGAACTACTACAAACAGCTTAATACCTGATCACAATGTTAAAACACTTCCAACTGTAATGAGTAACAGAAATAAAAGTCTAGTAGAGACTACCTTTCTGTGGGGGTGGGGTGTTTGGGTCCCCCCCCATTTGTTGCTTTTTTTTTGGTTGAGTTTACTACAGAAAGAGCTGATCTGTTCAGTTAAACACATCAAGCTTGCCATCAATATATAACTTCAGCTTTTGTATCCACTCAAGGAAGAATGGAAACTGGTTCACAGAATTCTACAAGGTCAAGAAGAAAGCCATTTACTACAGGGCTTGTGTAGCCTGTTCTCTCAACCGAACAAGGCTCTAAAATGTTTATTAGCAGCTATCCTTACAAAGAAATTTATTAATGACAGCAGACTTAATAGTAGAATATGATAGAAGAGACAGAGAAGTTTAGGGATATATATGGACCTTGGCATTTTTAAATCATTCATTAGAAACACAAAAGTAGTTGAGTACATTAAATACACTGTACATGCTTAATGCTCACCAGTATTTGGGAAACTTTACCAGCTTGCCATAAACAGCGGTACTGAATGAGGGGATAACTGGAACAGGGAAGCAGTACAATCCTTTACTGTCCAAAGAAGTCAGTGCTGCTTGAAAACCAAATATCTGAAACAAATTAAGTTGGTCAAAGGGTATACTATCACGTGATTAGATCACTTTCAAGTTACTTTTACAACATAATATACAACATTTTTAAATATACTCAATAAATATGAAGTAAATTGTGTATTATTTTTAGATAATTCCTTTCCCCCCAAACACAAATATAACTAGAAAAATCTACCTAAAATAATGTCCTAATAGGAATACATATAAAAATATTTTCTTCGCTCAAAAAATAAGTGTTAACTATGCTCTGCTGAATTTTTAAAAAATGCTGAATTATAATTTATCAACTAAAATACATTATTCTATATCCTTTAAATCTGCAGATTGCACATTGCCTTTCATACAAAATACATAAAAATCACTTTTTGTAATTATAACAACATTGGCCTAAAAAAGTGGTATTTAAGGAAATGAGAAGCTTCCCTTCAAAGCTTTTTTCCTTAATAAGAGCATCTAAAGAAAGGTTCATCACCACTATTCTTTATGATTTTTTCCCCATTCAATACAGAAAACAAGTGGTTGTAGAGTTGACTTTTTAACATGCTGCACCACCATTCACATGAGAATAGAACACTTTGGCCTATATTAAAGCTAGCAAATAAACCCTATAAAATGCAAAATTGAAGTCCACATTTTGCAAACACTGATCAAACAGCTGCTAAAAACTTTCTGAATAGAAAAAAATCCCCTCAAACTGAAAAATATATGGATGACTTGCAATATTGCCATCCCAATCACTTTAAATATGACAGAAGGTAAACATCTCACCCAGAAAACTGAAAGCTTTCCATGCTATTCTGGGACAGAGTTTCTTTTATGCAGATAACAGAGATTAAAACAATGAAATTCTTACTAAGATATCAGCACAGAAGTGAATGGATAACTGAAAAATTCAGCAAAATTAACAGTACTAGTAGTAAATATTTACATTTTAGTAGCACCCAAAAGGTTTCAAACTGCCTGAGCACATCCTAAAAGGCTGGAAGGCCTGTTTTAAACTTCTCTTGAGATTTCACTTTTTCATTCTACGAAAATCCTAGCAGATGGCAACTGAATAATCTCAAAGCAATTTTTCAGTAGCTGCTTAAACTTTCCCCAACCTGACAACAAGAACTTCTCTCACATAATAGATCTTTAACTGAGAACATTCAGAGGTTTTTCCTCTTATAATGAAAAAAAAAAAGAAATTGTTTGGCAACAGTTTTTGACTGCATACCTTCACTATCACGGTTTTGCTCTATCAGTACTACTAGAAGTGATGGGTTTTCCTCATAATATCCCATCAAGTTTCTGAGTGTAATTCACTGCAATCTACATATTCTATGAGCATTATCCTAGAAGAGGGGAAAAGTTTCTTTCCAAATTATTTTATCTCAATCTTGCCATAGACCTTGGGGCTTCAGTCTGTAGTCTCCTTATGTGCAGTTCTCTGTTCATATTACAAAACATTTGGCTCAGGTCAGAAGCAGCAATCCCAAATGACGACACTCTGTGAAATGTGTTTGCGTCCTTTCAGATAAGATGAAAACTTTCTCCCAAGGAACCTGCTAACACTTAGCATTATCTATACTTATAGATAAACAGAAACAGATCTCAAGCCTTCTTTTACCTTCAGATAGCAGTGTGAGTAACAGTAATGAAGCAGGTTGTTGGACGGCTGGCCGAGGCTGCTGACCATGTGCACCAGTTGCTCGGCGTACATCGGCACCGAGTGCTCCAGGTTAACCTTATCCACCAAAATTCGGATGGAAGGTAAAGGCCGCAGGGGCTGGAAGCTTGCAGCATTTAACAGTCCACTTAAGTTCTAGGGGAGGTGGGAAAAAACCCATGCAATTATTACACTACAGATGTATTCTCTACCATATTTACATATTCTTACCTCCACACACACACAAGCAAGTCTACATGTAATAAACTGTTTACAGATACCATGGCCTTATGGTCATTATAATATGAATCCTCAAATCTTTTCAAAATAATTTCTTCAAAGTTTAAAATTTGTGTAAAAACTTTTTGCCCATGATTGTCTTGGGTGTTGGTGCCCAGGTGCTGGCAGTGGGGAGCTGCAGGTGTGGCCTCTGTGAGGGGAGACCAGGGACTGCCCTGTGCCAGACACAGCCGGTTCCAGCCAGTGCTGCAACAGCCCCACTGCAGGACACAGCTGAGCCCATTGGCCAAGCTGGTGGCACCTCTGTGGAAACATATTTAAGAAAGGGCAAGACCACCACACAGGCTGAGAGGGCTGAGGGGAAAAAAGTGAGAAACAGCAATATGAACAGCAAGATCAGAGAAGAAGGGGGAGGAGGTGGTGCTCCAGGCACCAGAGCAGATGTTCCCCTGCAGCCCATGGAGGAGACCATGGTAGAGCAGGTATTTCCCTGCAGCCCGTGGAAGAGACCACACTGGAGCAGGTAGATATGCCCTGAAGGACACTGCAGCCTTGCGGAGAGCCCGCACTTGAGCGGGATTTTTCCTCAAGGACTGTGGGAAGGACTGACACTGCAGCAGGGGAAAAGTGTGAGGCAGAGGGCGTGGCAGAGATAAACTGTTATGGACTGACCGCACCCCCCATTCCCCATCCCCCTGTGCTGCTGGGTGGGAGGCAGAAGAGTCAAGGAATGAAGGAGTGAATTTGAGCCTGGGAAAAAGGGTGGATGAGGGAAAGATGTTATTTTGATTCTTGTCTTTGTTTCTCACTATCCAAATATATTGCAATTGGCAATAAATTAAATTAATTTTCCCCAAGTTGAGTCTGTTTTCCTCATAATGGTAATTGGTAAGTGATCTCCTTCTCTTTATCATCTTGACCCATCCTATTCTCTCCCTCCTGTCCTGTTGAGGAGGGGAAGTGAGAGAGTGGCTGGGTGAGCATCTGGCAGCTGGCCAAGGCCAACCCACTACAAGAATATGCAAAGTCAAAATATTTTGTTCTGTAAAATATTTGCTTACATTTTTACCACTCCAAAGCACTATCACCATACCAAACTCATGCTGATCTAACCTTTACACTGTCATATGTTATTATGTATTCACAGTCATGCCAGATATCTCAGCAAAAAAGGATGCCATTCCAAAAAAATAAATATTGCCATTTTACACATCCAACCATATTTTTCACAGTATCCATTAAAATGAAGTACTGTATCCAGTACAAGACAGACATGGACATACCAGTTTGTTGGAGGGCTATCAAAGTGTTTAGGGGGTTGGAGCACATGAGTTCTCCCTCGGGAGAGACTGAGACAACTGGAGTCATTCAGCCTGGAGAAGGCCAAAGGGAGATCCTATTGCTGTCTGTAGCTACCTACTGGGAGGCTACAGAGAAGAGGGAGCCAGACTCTTGTCAAAGGTGTACCGTGAGGGGATGAGTGGCAATGGACACAAGCTGAAACACAGGCAATTCTATGAGAAAGCTTTTTATGGCATCTCTATCCTTGGAGCTAATTCAGCACTTAACTGGACAACCCCTGCAGCAAAGTGCTCTACTTGGGCTTGCTTTGCAGGATGTAAAAAATTTTATTAAACTTGTATTATCAAAACAGGACAATAAGTTAATGTGTGTATGACCTTCAATCTAAAAGTCAAAATTATTATTATTTTGAATAGGTTTGGCTTCACTCAGGAAACATAAATTGAAAATCCAAGTTAAAAAAAAAAATTAAATAACCAAAAAGTTCACTTGAATTCAACTTGTTTGTCTCAAACCTACAATAAATATGGGGCTGTTCTCCCATTAAAAAAATACCATCTGCCCATGCCCATAAGGTGAGAAGCACCACAATCCATTGGGTTATTCTGGGCTGAAAGGAAATAATGCTTCCCATTAGGCATCTGGTAACATCCTATTTTCTAACATTAGAAGCTTCTGAATGTATCCTAATACATCAAGGGATAACAGATTTGTCACCAGTTCACTCACTACAGCCACCTTAACTGAAGAGATAAGCATTTAACATTTAAGAAAAAGACACACGCTCCTTAAGCACACTCACCAAATAAATGGCACATGCTTGAAATTTTATATATGTTGCAGCCTAGAGACTAGTGATCGAGTGAAGTATTAACATGTACATTGTTATGTGTATTTTACTTCACCAATGAAAATGGTTATACAAGCAAACTATAAGAAAAGCCATAAATTACGACTTTCCATAGTCTGTCCTCTTGTGCATACACATACAATCTTAAATCACATAAACATGCTATAAATAAGCACATTCTATAAGAAAATACAGCACAAGTTAGACAGTGCTCCCTGAGTCAGCAAGTATCTATTACGTTATCAAGATAATGTCATTGTGACTTCCATCATTTAACACTACTCAAATCCACCTCTGGGGGAAAAAAAAAAAGAAAGTGATAAACTTTTTCCAATAGTTTTCACCTTTCTTACATATAAATGCTTCACAAATACTAATAAGGTTACTTTCACAAGACCTTCAGAATACACAACTTCGTCTCCATTTTAGACAAGAAATTATCACTGAAAAGAAAGGCTGATAAGAAAATAATTAATTAATTCTGGAAGTCAGCTTGAATGCCAATTTTTGAATGTTTAGCATAGCAAAGTACTTCACAAATGAAAGCCTAACTCCCATTGCTTTAATTGGAACCACAGATACTGAGAACTTGTAAAAAATACATCCCACTAAAAAAGCTTGTCTTCAAGTGCAAGCAACATGTATTTAAAACACATTGAAAGTATTTAATATCAGATGAAAATTCCTAGAAATTGAACTCAATCAAGAATTGATTTCCTCCCCTCCTCTTCTTCCCGTCCCTTCCCTTACCATTATATACCTCCCAGCCTCTGCCACAAGAGGTAAGCCTACTGCAAGTCTTCACTACAAAACACTGATTCATCCCTACAGTACCTCAGCTTTGTGCACTGAGGAAAGAGTCCTGTAGGAATAAAACCAGTACAGGATTCTTTAGCTGGCGTTACGCTACATATAACCAGAAGATAAAACAAATTAAAGCTGTTAGGAAATTTAATTTCTGGCACTCTGACCTAATCGCTCAGCAGTTAAATGCACAGTAACAGCCAAAGTCCTTTTGGCACCCTGGCTGGAACTAGTACACACAGAGCTGGCTGTTAGCATCTATGAAGTCTCTACTGAGCCTATGTATTTAAAGATTTCAGACTTGACCAAGTTTGGGAAGACCTCCATAGCAAAATGACAACAGGTACTCTTACGATCGAAAGGTTTCCATAAAATGCTTCAAGTTGGAGCTACTTCTTTTTAATCTGCTTGATGATTTAAAATGTTTTTTCTTCCAAATTCTTTTTTTCCCTACCAGTACATGACACCTTCAGTTTACAAGTCTAGCTAGTCACCGCACACACCACTTGTCTTGGGTATCTGAAGGGAAGGCTCATGGGCACCAAACTCATTTGGAACTCAGTAACACATCCAGCACATGGAATAACAGCACAGTGAAAAAATTTATATGAAATAGCACACGCTGATAATAATGAACTGAATAAATATCTGTGTATACATACCTTCTCACCCATGATTATGGGCATCAGGTGGTCTAGTAAATTGAATTCTGCCACAGGGATTATAATTGTACACTTAAGAACAGTGAATGTTGTAAGTCGAGTGGGAATGTATTCCTCCAATAATGCTACTTCTTCTGAGCTTGGCATAGTTCTATTTCCATCCATAATATCTACAATAAATCAAGATTACATGTTTTGACTAATATCTCCTACAGTCACTGTTTCAGAAATGGTTAGGGACTAGCAAAAAATGGAAAGCATTGCCCCTCCCCCCCGCTTCACAGTTAATAATTTTATTCCACGCTGGTTGTACCTAAGGCTAGATGCAATCATAACTGGATTTTCCTTACTCTGAAGTCTGTATAGCTCTTTCTCAGAAACTCATCTTAACAGTTTACCACATCTTGTTTCCATGCATTTTTATCCTGTATAACTATTATTTCAAACTAATACATACCAACAGGGATACTTTCTTCTCTAAGACTCCAAAATTAAGCTAGAGTTGTCAATAAAATAAGCCCTCCTTACTCAACAAGAGGCTTGTGATTGAAACAAACAGCCTCCAAAGTGTCTGAAATTCTCTCAGAGGTATATCCAACACTGATGGGGATATTGCAGTTCATTTTATCTTTGTTTTAAATTTTGCTCTTCAGACTCATAAAATCCCCTGACAGATTTGGAGTTTAACTATCTGGAAGTTATACCTTCAAGAACACTGAATTTGTTCTGGTTTAATTCTGTATATTTGCATATATGCAATAGGAGCAAACCTGGCTTAGTTCTGCTGTACGGCTCATATTCATGTTCCAGAGCACAAACTACCATTTTCATTATCCGGTGTACCGCACTGCTATCCAATCGAAGATTGAGTGGGCCCACAATAAGGCTTTTTGTAGACATCTCCTGAACATTTCCAAAATCTTCGCTCTTTACTGAAGAAAGGTCTTGCTGATTCCCAGAAACTACAGGAAGTTTTATAAATAACAACAAATTACACCGAACAATTGGACATAATAAAATTTTTTATCAGCTACTTTTGTTTCACATCCTGTGATCACAGACTTGTAAGTATACAGAAAATACAACAATGCAAGTTGAATACATAAATATACTGTGACTGGTTTAACATGTTTAAACAAACATTATTCCTGTTTAAGGGAGAGCAAACAGGGTAAGATTCTGCCTTGCCTCCAAGCACAGCACAACTTAGGAATCTTTCCCTTAACTTTGTATCTCTCAAGCTTGGGACTCTGAAGGTGTCCAAACTATCTCCAAAATTCTGTGGCAACTTAACCCCAGGTCCCAAAGACAGCTGTGCTGTTCAAAACTTTCTACAGTTTATCACAAAGATATCCAACCCAAACAATCAAGGAAAAGGTGTGCTGCGAAGAAATTACAGATATGGGCCCTTGAAATGCTAGCTGGTGGTACACAGGCTAGAACACAGACGAGAACCACACTCGCTTGTATTGTCATAAACCAGACTGACCCTTTCTTTCCATTCACTGATGAGGTAAACCATGGGCAGCGAGAATGAAAACTTCTTTAATCGTTATGTCTCAGACCATTTTTAGAAGGATAGCCACAGAGATAAAAGGGTGGTTGAGTCTTTGCATCCAAAGATCTATAACCTTTGTGCTCAGAATGGCAACTAGTGTACCAATTAAAGTATACTTATCATTTTTCTGATATAGATGTAGGGTAATGAGGTAGACCGAAATCACACATTCACTGTATACTGGCTACTCATCAGCTATCGAACAGTATGACTACATTTCTCTAAACGTACTTCATGGAAATTCTTCAGTTAAATTATGAAAATTTGAGATGCTTAAGTTTTCCTGTTATATACGACTTGTAAAAAAATACCCTCACCCCTTTAACATACTTAGTTTGCGGAATTTCATGCTTTTTTTTCCTAATAAATCATCACTTTGACAGTGTCTTCATTGCTTTGACACAAGCACTAAACATTAAACATTTTGCTAACTCTTGCACAAATGAACAGTCTGACAAAACAAGAATCAAGATTAAATGGATTCTGAGACCACTTAACCAATAAAAATGAAAAAGTTCTGAGATAAAATTGTAAATGACAGTTTAATTCATTCAGTGAATCTGGATAGTGCATACTCCTTAGCACAGTACTCCATAATCCAACTCGTCAAAGCTATGACAAGTAGCAAAGCCAGGAAATGCACAGCCATTGCCAGCAATTTCACCTTGGTTTCCACAATTCAATACACCTGCAATTGCAGAGCTGTCCATTTGATATGTTCACCTTGTACTCATGATCAAGTCATGCCACAGAAACAAACACCTGTGTAAGTGGTGGACTGACTTCTTCTATGATGATCCTTCTCAACAATAATATTTTTCAAGTGATTTCCAAGCTCTTATCCAATGCTGATCTTGCACACCTACTCAGTGTGAAATAGGATCCCATCCCTTCCTCTTTTCACCCATCTACCCTGAATGCAAATGAACCTATTTCCTTGCATAAATCTAATAACCTCCTGCCTTTCTGTTACAGTAACAAACTAAACACACCTGTAGAGAACTATGACCCAAAACCACAGGAAAAATCTGACAATTCCAAATTCTTGTTATACCCTCCTTCCTCACTGACACGATCTGTGCATACTAACATAAACGGCAAGACAAGCCCAGCTCGCCAGACTGGGCAGTGGGAGCTGCAGGTGCTGCAGACGGTTGACCTACCCACTTTGTCAAAGAGATGTAGGATCTGTCAACTTCTGAGTAGCTGAGGCTTTGTGGTTAAGCAGCCTGGCATGGTGTGCTTCACAACTTCAAGGCAAATCTTACTTTTAAACCAACTGGAAGAAAGCATGTTTTATTTCTGGTTGCCCGAGAGGAACCTAGTCATTCTTCACCCTCCAGGGGAACACTCCCTTTTCCCTCCCTCCTTTACTGTACTCATTCAAAACAGTCTTTTTAATGGGGGAAGTGATCTTTGGGGAAAAGGAGGGAAGGGTAGAGATTTTCTCCCTTATGTTTAGATCATACTCTATAAAATCTTCTTGCTTCTAAGCACTGGTGAAGAAAAGGTCCCCAAATAAACTGAGAGTATGCAGAATTTGACACAGAGCTGGCCTAATGCTCTGCAGGCCGTTACAGGCCTATATACTCAGCAGAAGAATTAACTTTGCCTCTAAAAAAGCCCAACAGAAGGTGATGGTGAGAGCATTTATAGCCGCTGCTTCCCTTGGTGTTTTGTTTACCATTTCGGAAAAAAAAAAGAGGCAGGGGGAAAAAAAAAAGGCAGGTGGGGGAAAAAAAAAGGTGAGGGGAGAGGGGGGGGGGGGAAGACAAAAAGATACTACAGTATAAAGCCTATTCAAATTTTCAGATGGAACTGAAGTTACAACCTTTTTAAAAGATCCTGAAAAAGACTTTTTTTAAAAAAGCCAGCATACAGCCTCCTGTCAGGGCATACTTTATTTAATATGCAATTAACATGCATTTTTGTCCTTCCAATTCTACACAGTATCTAGTTCAGATGAACACTATTAAGAAGTGTAAAAAGCCATAACCTCTCATAAAAAATATCAAGGCCAAAAGCCTTTAGAAGTAATAACAGCCTGCCTTTTCAAAAAGAAAAAACACAAACTCATTTGTATCTGTTGTTATGTATATGAATAATATACTGAAGTGACAGCATTTATACAAACCACTTTCTGGAATAGTTCCATTTAATTCTAACTAAGTGCAAAGAGAATGTGATAGAAAACCTCTTGGTGCTACAGAAGTAGGTGATCACAGGTTACTTTTGAAACTTTGCAGATGCATAAAGTAAATCATTTCTGATCACTCAGTATTCAGCTCTCCGTAAACCATATGTCTAATTCTAACTGACAAAAAAAAAGAAAAAAAAAAATCTTAAAATCAGAGTGCTGCATAATAAAATTGCCACTAAAATAGATAGGTACACATTATAAACAAAACGTAACTTCAGAAGTACACCCTGTTATGTCTGTAGGTCATGCAAATCAGTGATCAGGGAACTGATAGGCTACACAATGTTTCAGGGAAATTACTATTTTGTATTGAAATACAAAACCAAAAATAGAAAAATAAAGTTGGAAGGGAAGGACAGGCAGAATTTCAAAATAAGACTACTCTGCATGACTATCTATCTTGCTTTCATTCAAAATACTAGATGTAATAAATGCACTTCTGTAAGTCACAGATGAAACTCCTGAGGTTAATGTTATCCACGAGGCACTTCCAGTTTAATCAGTAATCGTTTGCTTCGGGAAAGGTTAAAGGGGCAAAGAAGGTGTCAAACCAAAATTGCCTTGACAGATAAAAATCTTACAGTGACAGTAACTGCCTCCTATAACTTAAGTTGGGATAGGTTTTTTAGGGGAAGGTGATGTGCACTGATTGTAACTAAAAACATAGTTAATGTCAAAACAAGAAATAGTAAAAAATGTAAACTTTTACATAAATACTTTCATATACACACCACATGTTAAAAATGTAGCAAGATTTATACTGTTTTCAAAATCTTGAGATATTTATACCTTCATTTCAAATGAAATAATTTACACCTATTTGTTCACGTTCTATTTAATAATTACATACTTGACCTGCAATATGGAAAAAAAAGCTAGAAAATAACTAGCAGAAAATGTCACATTTGCTTTTCTGAGGAACAAAACTATTTGAAAATTTAAGGTTTTTAAGGTCTTGATTCTAGAGCTATAATAACCATTTCAACCATTCATTTAAAAATTAATTACTCTACTTATTCTTTTATGTAGTCAGGTAGCTGAAATTAGAGGAGTAATACTGAAATAAAAGCACACACCAAGGCTTGATAGGAAGCCAAGCTACATTTTGTGAGGTGTTTTCCTGGTGACTGATGCAGAAAATAAAAGCCAAGGCCCGGAGAAAGCAAACTGAAAGAAATAGAAGAGAAGCTGAGACGGGGAAAAGGCAGTCAGAAAATACCAGTAGCCTGGCCTTGGGGAGGGG
>VYZW01011556.1:11097-27570 GCA_013401315.1 Balaeniceps rex
GGTGGGAATAGAGGCCTGACATTTGGTTGGATAATATCAGGTGCAATGAATTCCCACCACAGAAGTCACCACTAATTTTGCAGTGCTCCAATCTGTGGTGCATGCTACGCTTATGGTGAATTTAGGACAGTTGCAGCAAAATGAATATTTTAAGGAGACCAATTCTGCAGTGATGGAGAGGTGGCATGGAGGACCAAACACTCAGAAGTCCTTCTTCCACTACTAGCTTCTAACTGCCAACTGATTTGGTTATGATGCCTGAGGTCTGGTTCTGTTCTACCTGCCTGAGCCTCTTGGCTTCTTTGGGAACGTGAGTAGATGAGTTACTGATGGATCAGTAACACTGACAGCAATTGCTGGCCATGGGCTAAGCCCCACATCTGAGAGGATTGCAAGTACCAGGCAATAGCCAAGCAGGTGGTGGAAAGAGAGGCAAAAGTAGCAGTCAGCATGTGTCTCTCTCCCACCTCTCAATGCCTTCAGTTGTGAATCTCTCACTGCCGTCTTATGTAAGCAACAATACTAGGACCATAATCAGAATAGAGATGCTTCATTAATAAACAAATAATCAAAGAAAAACAGCTACAATATCTTGGATGTTTTCCATCCCTGGAAACATTCAAGGTCAGGTTGGATGGGGCTCTGAGCAACCTGATCTGGTTAAAGATGTCCCTGCTCACTGCAGGGGGGTTGGACTACATGACCTCTAAAGGTCCCTTCCAACCCAAAGCATTCTATGATTCTATGATCTTGTGATCTAAATACTCTAGGCTCTTCATAACTTCCCTTGTGTTTTCTGTATACCTTTTTTGACCGTTCATTATATGAGGAATCTCAGGAGAAGACTACTTATGTGACTTTTCTTCTCACTGAAGAAAAGGATCTTTCTCTGACTTGGGTTGAGCAAGTCAGGTCAACAGATTACCTAGCTCAGGCCTAGAAATGCAACACAACTCAACTACAGCGGTTTATTTTTTTCTCCATTTTGTTTTGTGTGTGTGTGTAAAATAAGGAGGAAAAAGTCCACCTGCTTGCAAAGAGAATTCATCTGTATTTGTAAGTACCTTAAGATATTGAGATTAGTGGTCCAGCAAGCCTTGTATACTATTTTGTTACTGTGCCATCACAATAATTACTGAGTTTTGAACTGTTTTCACGTTTCCTTTCTTTTTTTAAGTCTTAAAAAGAGAAAAATTTAAAAATATATACTTTGAGCATATTTTGGGGTTTCAAATTAACTGAAACATACAGGCAGATGTTACATGAGCTTCCACACACTGTCCTGGCACGCTGCCTCTGCTGTGTAAGTTACAATACACCTCTGTCCTGTTCAGTGTGTTTGGCAACAGCCATACCACATTCAGCTCCTGGCTCTCTCCAGAGCAGAAGCTGCCAACGGAGCAGAAATGTGCCAGGTGTATGGGTATGTGATGTAGAGAAGAATGGTTTACATTTGTATTGCTTTTCTTTCTCATTACCCTCTTTTATGACAATGAATTTATGAGTGGCCACTTCCTATTCCATCAATCTTTGCCAGGACATTGAAGTATCAAAATTGTAATGACTCATGCAGTCTGGGAAAGATAATGGGAACGTATACTACTTTGACTTTATCACTGCTCTGTAATTCAATTGCCTATGTTTTTTTCATTCTCTTTTTTTTGACCTTCCTGATCTCATAGAAATATAAGCTTACATTGTCCAAATGCAGATGTCTGAAATTCCTTCAGTCAGAAAAGATAAGGAAGCTGTTTTTCAGTACTCCTGAGTGACCAGAATTTTTTAGTTTTATGTTCCAATGATTACAATCCCCCGTGGTGAATAAAGACCCCTGTGCTTGCACCTGTATAAGCACATAGAGTAAGGTTGTCCCTGTCTCTTGGTAGAGAAGATGTACAAAACAGAAGGGAAATGTGTGCTAAATACTTAGTTTGGAACTTGACACGTGGAAACTTTGGCATGCAAAGAACGTGCCACCACACAAGAGCTAACTGGGATCATGGCTTATCTCCTCAATTTTTTTTATTTTAGGATTCCCACACAATCAAGGGAGAAAAGGGGGCTTATCTAGAGGGAGACTGATCTTATGGTGCAATATATTCCCAAGGTTGTTCAAGTGAGCAGTCCTGTAGCTCTACAGTGATTAGAAATGGATTCTAAATAAGTTGCACAGGTATCTACCCTATAGACATCTAAAGTTAGGGGAGATAAACTCCTCCCACGGACGTCAGCAACTTCCTGGTAGCTCTCCAAGGATATGCACTTACACCATAACAAATGTGTATAATTCAAGATTAATTATATTACCGATGAATCCATGTCATTGTACTCTGAAATGGAGGTAGATATGTGCATGAACAAGTAGCTCAGAGCACTGCAAATCTTTCCACGGTGTTTGATTATGAAAGAGGGAAAAATGTTTAAACCAAGCACAGATATACAGCACAATAAGAAAATCTGAACTGCTTTGTATCACTTCTCTTAAAGAGATAAAATTGATATTGTCATCATTAATAGAAGCAAAACCCAAGGAAAAAGATCGGAAACCATTGAAGTAGGGCAATCTTTTTACAGTGGAATCAATTAAATACATGCTGCTCTCTTAAAATGCACCACTTCATTTTAAGGAGCTTAAAGTATGAATAACAAGGCCATAAAATGTTAATAACTATAATAACTGTGGCTTCTACGATATTTTTTAACTGTGCGGAACTGTAATGTGACAAGTAACAATAAAAAGAACTTGCAGAAATTACTTGGGTTAGGAAAGGTTGAGAGATTTCACTGAGAAAGCTCTGCTCTTTCACCTCTTTGACCTTGACTGAACAAAGGTCCAGACAAGTGAAGCAACTGGGTAGTTTTTTCAAGCCATGTCTTAGGAATAGCCATCATATTTGTTACTGCTGTTTGTATTACTGTAATGCCTAGAGGCCTCGTCATGAACTATTGTGCTAAGCACTGAAAAATACAGATTAAAATGACAGTCTCTGTCTCTGAGAGCTTGTATGTAAAGTGTAAGGCAAGAGAAAACAGCCTCCTGCAAAGAGACAGGACAACACAAAGAAACATTTTCTTTCTTGGTCAGTCTGATAAGCACTGGCCAACTTCTTGAGGGTTTTTTTTTTTCTCAGCAGACTCAATGGTAAAGAGCTTCATAAGGGATTTGCAAGAAAGCAGAGCTTTGTGGAAAATTTTGGAGGGCTCTCATCAGCCAAGAAGTCTGTGTGGTAGGGGTCCCAAAAATGTCTTTTATATGTCTGGGAGGGGGCTGGTGGCAACTGGACATTAGGCAGTAGATCTGAGCTGATCCAGAATGAAGAAGGTCCTTTGGAGGATATGTGGAAAGAACAGAGCAAAGGGAACTGGGAATCATAAAAGCCAGTGAAGGGTAAAAAAATCTTCAGATGTGCTGAAAACGGATAGCAGGCCAAGGAGAACTGAATGAGGTACCCAAGCCAGTTTCTGACAGCTTGGAAAATGTTTAGCATTCCCTCTCTACTCTGCTGCCTGCGAGGGCACGGCAGTAAGGAGAGAGAGGCATCTTAGGAAACATCACCACTGCTTCAGTCAAAGTCATAGAAAATAGAGTAGACTTATTCTGCCTTTGAGAACTGCCTGTCCATCACAAGGGAGAAGCACCTGGAAAGTGCACTCTGGATGGCCTGTTCCACCCAGCTTTTCATGCATGCTGTCGGGGGTTGCTGAGATCGATAACCCAATAGAGGGGAGGCAGCTGCAGCTCCATGTCCACAGGTCCAGCCAGGAGTGAGTCTGGCCATGTATTCCCAATAAGCCCATGCCTGGCCGTACAAAACAACACAGTCAGGCAGACTCAGCATTCACATGAACACAAACAGCACCAACGGCCTCATCCTGTTCTCTAGCTAGGGGAAAGGCCATTAGTCAGAAAAAATCTATACACATAGGTATGTACAATGTGGATCTGTCCAGTAAGTGGCCTCAGTCTACTTGGTAGCTGTCCCTGGATCACCAGTCTCCACTTGCCCCCTTTAGAGACACAGACACATACAAGCTGCTCTCTCAGTCAACTCCCAAACCCTACAGTCTCTCCAGCAGTTGGCCTGGACCACCAGTTCCTCTGGTACCCAAGTCCTCCAGCTCTCTCACTCCCAGTTAATCACACACCCCACTGGCTCCCGGCCACTTCACCCTACTCAGCAGCTAGTCCAGCTCGATATTTGCTGGTGGTGACACATAGGCACTTGTGTTCACTCCAGTTGCTGGTACCTTAGTGTGCTGGTTTTGGCTGGGATAGAGTTAATTTTCTTCACAGTAGCTAGTATGGGGTTATTTTGGATTTGTGCTGAAAGCAGTGCTGATAATACAGAGATGTTTTAGTTACTGCTGAGCAGTGCTTACACAGAGTCAAGGCCTTTGCTGCTTCTCACCCCACCCCACCAGCGAGCAGGCTGGGGGTGCACAAGAAGCTGGGAGGGGACACAGCTGGGACAGCTGACCCCAACTGACCAAAGGGATGTCCCATACCATATGACGTCATGCTCATCATATAAAGCTAGGGGAAAAAGAAGGAAGGGGAGGACTTTCAGAGTTACGAAGTTTGTCTTCCCAAGTAACCATTACACGTGATGGAGCCCTGCTTTCCTGGGGGTGGCTGAACGCCTGCCTGCCCATGGGAAGTAGGGAATGAATCCCTTGGTTTGCTTTGCTTGCGTGTGCAGCTTTTACTTTACCTGTTAAACTGTCTTTATCTTGACCCATGAGCTTTCTTACTTTTACTCTTCTGATTCTCTCCCCCATTGCACCAGGGGGGAGTGAGTGAGAGGCTGTGTGGGGCTTGTTGGCAGCTGGGGTTAAACCACAACACCTAGACACAAGGACCTCCAAAATCAAGTGATGTTTCTGATGATCCTATACCTTGTTCTGCTCTGGGATGCTCCAAATCAATACCTACCTACATCTTTGTAGAGGCTGTCTTAGAAAAGCAAACAATGATGATTTTATTCTCCTCAGCAGTGAGGAAAGTCTATAACCTATTATGACAAAAAAAGTGTACTGCACATTTTGCCTATGACACAGGAGAAAGAAACTGGTTCTTGCTGCTTGCCCTCAGAAGCCCCAAGACTGCCTCTCCCTTCAGCAAGAAGAACAAATGGTAGCACAGAAGGCAATTTACCAAAGTAATCATCCTCCATTCAGAGAACACAAGATGAATAGTTAAAATATTGCTTGCACCACCCTTTGTGAAATGCTGAGTTGCTCTCACAGCTTGCAAGGCATGGCTGTGCAGAGGAACAGGGTAACGGTGCCCTGCCTTCCGTGGGCAGATGTCTCTTCTGGGAAGCAAAAGGAAATGTGAGATATTATTATACTTTCCCAAATGCAACAGTGAGCAATGCTGTTTCCAGTGTCACCTCCAATATTTAATTATTATTGGGCAAAGGAATGGTCCTAGGAAAAAAGGTACATCAGCAAAGCCAGGTGCTTATATTCAGTTCTGTAATTTTAATAGAGGTTGAGTTGTAAATGTAGAACAGGGGGAAGGAAGGAAGGGAGGAAGGAAAGAAGGAGGGGGAGGTGTCATTTGAAAAAAAATGCCTTTCATTTGACTCCTTTTAGCACTGATCTTCCTATCAAATGTGCAAGCCCAAAGCATTATTCAGACTTGTCTTTCTCCCCTTTAAAACTCCAGCACGGTTGTGCAGATTTTCATCATCTCTCACTTCAGCTCTCGCACTTCCCACTTCACTGGCCTTCTGCCTTCTCTTGCCCCATGCCTACGGCTGTAATTCACACCTCTTCAGGTTCCTTGTCCTCCCTTCAAGTCTCTGAGCAAGTCTGCCTTGCCTGTGACCTGTTGGCCATTTGCCATTTAGCTGCAGTTCTCCCTTGGTTAAATCCCCCACTTGTGTGTGTTTCAGCAACAGCACACCAAATGCAGAGGCAAACATGCACTTCTTATTTACAGGCAGACCAAAAACTGCATGGCCAGGTGGATATAACCCCAAATTCAAATGAATATAGTGCATCTGCTGCTAGGTTCAGACAGGAATAAACTTCCTCCACCCACTGTCTATGAGAAAGTGAACTGTTTCAAGGTTAGAATCTGTTTTGACCTTACTAAGAATAATAAAAAGTCTGAGCAAACTCAGTGTAGGACAGACCCTGGGCCGGTTCCTCTAAATGACCTTTTCATGCTTTGCAGCTCAGAGCACGGGCAGAGGTGACCCATTACCACATCACCTCTCCATAGGACCTACCGAGTACTTATTGTACTGTGGCAAACACTGGAATATTACTTTTAGGCAGACCACAGGAAGATAAAACTCATATCTTCACCTCTTTTGTCCATGTATCTTTTTCAAGCTTTTACTCTGTCACGAGTGAGTGCATGCTAAATATCTATGCAGATAGATTAGATACACGCCAACCCAAAGACAAGCAATCACCTCGTTCTGTAAGAATTTGTTTGCACAGGAGATCGCAGGAAAATAATTCCAAATTATTTTTTAATGGTTTAACGAAGAAATGTAAATACATATTATTAGGAAATCAATGTGGATATAATTTAGCTTAATTTAAATCACTTTACATGCATATAGTTATGTAATTTGGATAAGTTTTCCTGATTTTTGCTGTAGAGATGAGTCATGAGCCTTCCAGAAGTGACAGTTCTCTTTGGTACTGTAAAAAGCCATGCCCAAAAGTCTTAAGAACAGATGTAGTCAGAGGTGTTTCCATTGAAAATTCCAGTCTGTATGTAAAGAGCAAAATCCCAAAAAGCTATTTTGGGATGAAAAATCTAAACACAGAAAATTTCCAGTTTTCAAGAAAAAATTTCCAATTAGAGGAAGTTTAGGAACTTATTTTTTCTGTGTAATCCCTTAAAAGAAAGTGTCTTTTTTTCTTTTTTTGTTCTGATTTTTGCTTGCCACAAATTTATATAACAAGAGAACTTTCAATTAAAATAAAAGATGGGAAATTTTAAGCCATACAGTTTATAAATCAGAATAAAATTAATTAAAGACAAAACTGTCTCTTTTTACTGTCATTCCACCATCACTAGCATTCTTGGGAAAACTTATGTCAATGGCTCTGACCATTTAGAGGGGATTTGAGCATCGATTTTAAGATCTGTACCTAGACAAATTGCAGTATTCAAGCCGCATTGCCTCCAGGCTTCTGCTTTTTAATTTTGTTTCTCATGTGCTTATTGCAGAACGGAGCGAAATGGGCACATCTCCTTCCACTGTGCTGAGCTACCCACTGGGCAAAAGGAATCCACATATTCTGTCTCTAAATCCAGAGCTTTACCCTTAGGAAAGTGAAATTTTGAAAAATCTAGGGATTCATTTACTAAATGCATTTTTAAAATCTTCAAATTAAATTTTCTTGTCAGGTGACAACAATAGAATCATGGAATCATAGAATCATAGAATGCTTTGGGTTGGAAGGGACCTTTAGAGGCCATCCAGCCCAACCCCCCTGCACTGAGCAGGGACATCTTTAACCAGATCAGGTTGCTCAGAGCCCCGTCCAACCTGACCTGGAATGTTTCCAGGGATGGGGCCTCCACCGCCTCTCTGGGCAACCTGTGCCAGTGCTTCACCACCCTCAGTGTAAAACATTTCTTCCTTATATCTAGCCTAAATCTGCCCTCCTTTAGTTTAAAACCATCACCCCTTGTCCTGTCACCACAGGCCTTGCTAAAAAGACTGTTCCCATCTTTCCTCTAGGCCCCCTTGAAGCACTGCAAGGCCGCACTAAGGTCTCCCCGCAACCTTCTCTTCTCCAGGCTGAACAGCCCCAACTCTCTCAGCCTGTCCTCGTAGCAGAGGGGCTCCAGCCCTCGCATCATTTTTGTGGCCCTCTTCTGGACCCACTCCAACAGCTCCATGTCCTTCTTGTGCTGAGGACCCCAGAGCTGGACGCAGGGCTCCAGGTGAGGTCTCACCAGAGCAGAGCAGAGGGGCAGAATCCCCTCCCTCGACCTGCTGGCCACGCTGCTGGGGATGCAGCCCAGGATAGGGTTGGCCTTCTGGGCTGCAAGCGCACATTGTTGGCTCATGTCCAGCTTTTCTTCCACCAGTACCCCCAAGTCCTTCTCCGCAGGGCTGCTCTCAATCCCCTCATCCCCCAGCCTGTATGGATATCGGGGGTTGCCCCGACCCAGGTGCAGGACCAGGTCCCTTTGGATGACATCCCATCCCTCAGGCGGGACATAGGAGGGACAGCCCCTGCCTCTGAAGACACCAGGGAATATAAAACAAAAGGAAAAAACTGAGAGAGCAAATCTGCCACTAAGTGATCAGGAAGAGGATATAAGAGAAGATCTGGTCCTCTTTATCACCAGACAAGTCTATCTGTTATGGTAGTCGCAGGTCAGCTGGGACACTAGAGACCCCATAGTGGATTTAGGAACAGGGCCACCAACAAATTAAGTTATTAGAAAGGGAGGAATTCACATGACTAATGCAGGCGCTCAGGGTGTGGATGTCTGCACCTGCACCCATCACATTAGGCTCATTTCACAGCATATGGGCACTCCAAGGGTTCAGTTCATCTCATCACAGACATCAAAGAAAGGTCAGATGAATCACAACATAGAAATATCTCTCTCCAGTGGCAAAAAGGGAGCTTCGGTAACCAGCTAAGGTGCAGACACACCCCAGATGGATACAGACAGTGGACAGCAGTCTCAACCTTTCATCTTCAATCACCCAAACTGATCTGTTCAGTATGTCTGAAATCAAATATCTTTTTTTTTTTTACAGTTTTCTGTCTTCTTTATAGAAATGAACACCCTGCAATTGTGGTCTGTAAAACATCTCATTAAGCTCCAAGGATAGTGATTTCTTATTCAGAAGTAATTAAGTGAGTTTATACTGTGGAAAAGTTACAGATGGTCATTTAGTATTTCTGCAATGGGAACAAAAATATAAACAAGGAATACTTTCCAGTTTCCGATCAGGATGGACTTCAGGACAGACCAAATAAAAGTCTCATGCTGCAGGGTCATCTATTCAAACTTTGCTTAGCACAGGTGAGCTGTTACTGAGGACGGGCTAAAATGAAGTTGTGTACCATTGTTATTCAGTTCTTAATGGCCCTGTTCAAAACAACCACCACAGTGCTGACAACATTACTTGTTACCCTTCACATGCCACTGTTCTCTTCTCCCCATAAATTAAAAGATCACGCACAAGAAGGACATGGACCTGTTGGAGTGGGTCCAGAAGAGGGCCACAAAAATGATGCGAGGGCTGGAGCACCTCTGCTACGAGGCCAGGCTGAGAGAGTTGGGGCTGTTCAGCCTGGAGAAGAGAAGGCTGCGGGGAGACCTTAGTGCGGCCTTGCAGTGCTTCAAGGGGGCCTCTAGGAAAGATGGGGACAGGCTTTTTAGCAAGGCCTGTGGTGACAGGACAAGGGGTGATGGTTTTAAACTAAAGGAGGGCAGATTTAGGCTGGATAGAAGGAAGAAATTGTTTACACTGAGGGTGGTGAAGCACTGGCACAGGTTGCCCAGAGAGGTGGTGGAGGCCCCATTCCTGGAAACATTCCAGGTCAGGTTGGACGGGGCTCTGAGCAACCTGATCTGGTTAAAGATGTCCCTGCTCACTGCAGGGGGGGGTTGGACTAGATGACCTCTAAAGGTCACTTCCAACCCAAAATATTCTATGATTCTATGATTCTATGATCTTTTTACTCTTCTCCTCTCTACTTGCCTTTGACTATCAACCCAAGGTACTGACAGGGCAGGAAGTTCAGTTTTATTTTTCTTTCCCCTTCTAATTCTTTTTCCCAGTGGTAAATCTAAAAGAGATATAAAAGAGATGCTCTTCTGATCGTGTTGTTCCTGTACCAAAATACAGGATTAATACAATTAATCAAGTTGCAAATTTAAGATGAGATTTCTGTCTGAAACATTTAATTTTACTTGGATTTATATATTCAGAGAGCATAATTTTATAAAGACTCTTTAACAACAAAATCTTTAATATAAATACCAGCAATCTATCAATAAATGGCTTGTCGTTGTGCCTAAGTGGGAACATTGTGCGCAGGCGGTACGTGTGTGTCTTACCATTTAACACGCAAACTGTGTAGTTACCACCAACTTCAGAAAAGTTCTAATCAGCCATTTCATCAATTTTCATAGATTTGTTTTTTAATATCAGTGAAGCACTCCTGCTCCCCTACTTTAGAATCATAGAATCATAGAATCATTTGGTTGGAAAAGACCTTTAAGATCATCAAGTCCAACCATACCTGTCCACTACTAAACCATGTCCCTAAGCACCTCGTCTGCCCGTCTTTTAAATACCTCCAGGGATGGGGACTCCACCACTTCCCTGGGCAGCCTGTTCCAATGCTTGACAACCCTCTCTGTGAAGAAGTTTTCCCTAATATCTAATCTAAACCTCCCCTGGCACAACTTGAGGTTGTTTCCTCTTGTCCTATCACTTGCTACTTGGGAGAAGAGACCAACACCCACCTCGCTACAACCTCCTTTCAGGTAGTTGTAGAGGGCAATAAGGTCTCGCCTCAGCCTCCTCTTCTCCAGGCTGAATAACCCCAGGTCCCTCAGCCGCTCCTCACAAGACTTGTGCTCCAGACCCTTCACCAGCTTCGTTGCCCTTCTCTGGACACGCTCCAGCAGCTCAATGTCCTTCTTGTACAACGGGGCTCAAAACTGAACACAGTACTCAAGGTGCAGCCTCACCAGTGCGGAGTACAGGGGAAGGATGACTTCCCTGGATGAAAATCTTTTATGATGATCGTAATTTGTATCCAAATTTGGACAAAAAAAACCAGTCTGTCTCGCATGATTCAGTACTGATAGGCTTTGCTCCTGTGGTAAAAGACTTCTTGGTGCTGGAGAGTCAGCACTGCCAAATACATTATACGAGAAAGTGAAAATTTCAAACTTTTCCTTTTGTTCCACTGCATAAGATGATGCAGAACATGATGAGTAAGATTTTGAATCCTTATTTGATTTTATGTGCATGTGCTTTTGTAAATGATTTACACCTAATATTTCCATAGCACTCTCATTTTTAATGGATGTCCCCTAAAATAAAGCATTGGTTTTTTATATATACAGTTTCTTCTCTTCACATCATTGGCCTATCTTAAGTATGGAGGCAGGGTATACAACTGGAGAAGTCCTTCCTGCCTTGCAAACTCTTAATTTAAAATACATAAGCATGGTCACACCTCTGGGAAAGTTCTGCAATAGCAGTTTCTCCAAATGCATTAACACTGCAGAAAAACATATCCAAAGGACCAAGAAAATAAAATCCACAGGTTGAAACTCTTTTTATCCAACTGTAATCAACTGGGCAGAGCAAATGCAGGGAAAGAAAATGCTGTACTCGTATTATTTAATCATAGACAGAAGGGCGGGATTTAGTTACCTGGATATAGGTGTCTGGTGGTACGATAGCTGTGCAGTGTATCCCGGCAGGACTCCACCCCCTGCTCTATAGGGGTTGGGGTTTCCCGTGTCATGTCTTCCACGTGACTATATAGAGAGGCTTCCCCTGCCCAGCACCCTGCCAGGAATCCCTGCAGCCCAGGCAGCAGATGCAGAGGATGTTGGGGTCAGTGTTTGTCTGTTATGTCCTTTCACTGAACGTGGCTGAGAAGCAGGACAGGAGGATGCTGCACTCCAGACCGGGACGAGGTTGTTTCTTCCAGGAGAGTGACAGAGCAGGATGGGGAAAACAGGGAGAGAGATGGGCTGCTGCAAGCACTTGGTGCCAGCAGGGCAAACACACAACCATGGGTCAGAGTGCTGAAAGAATGAGAAGGCTTTGACCCACATCTTGTAGAAAGAAGTTGGGAAGAAAGGGGCCTTTTTTATGACAGAGACTGGACAGGAGGGGATTTGTTTCAAACCCTTTTACTTTTTTACTAAACATGTGCTGTGTTTTCTCTGTTTTACAAAGTTTGAGGATCTCCTTTATATCTTTATGAAACTTAGCTCTAGGTTTGTCAAGCCTTTTTGCCGTTTTTTGGGGCCCTCTGTTTAAGGAGGAGGTGCAGACAGACCCAGCTCCAAGCCCTGGCTGACTCTGGGACTCATCAGAGACACTTTCCGGACCCACAGAGAAAATTGCCTTCTGAAGCAGGAGGCCATAAAGCCACTATAAATATCTCCTTTTGCCACTCCACTGCTTCTGCTCCCTGCCTCCCCTTCCTTTGCCTGTCAGTTCTTGATCTCCTTCACCTTCCCATTGCTGCTTCTCCTGTATCCCAGGGAGTCAGGTCTGCCTGGGAATGAAGATACCAGCAATAAAGTTTCTATCATATTTATTCTATAGCCTACCTTAGAGCCTCACTTCTTACAACACTCTGAGATGCAGTGAATGATTGCATAGAAAGAGGGGTTGTTTCAAGTGAGTCTCTCGGGAGCCACGGATACTCCTGAACTGATCTGGGGTCATTGCCATAGAGTATCACTAACCTGTCGTTAAAGAATAAATAAGGTGAGAGTCAGGAGAAGGTCACGCTAATTCTCTCTCTTTTTGTAAACTATCTTTAAAGTGTCTGGTCAATGTCATGTGTCACCTGCTCACTTAAAAAGCTGTTTGCATTTCTCCTCTATCTGCTTATGATGTGGTGCAGTAAATCTGCAAGGCAATGCTGTCTCCATCACGCAGCTGTAGCATTGCCCTGTACCCTTGCTGCCTCCCCAGGCAACTATTGTGTGTAAGAAAAGCCTTCATTATTTCTACTCTAAAGTAGTTTACATTTAAAGAAGAATTATGTTATCTTTACTATTTAAATTCTTTATTGCCTCCCTTTTAATACAAACAAACGAGCACTGGCTACTGAGCTAAGACAATTTCAACAGGATATTTAGTCAAAGAAAATACATATCTGCAATAAAGAAATATTTTTCTTCCGTTCTTGATCACTGCAATTTCCTTTCAGATTTTCCAATCTATTGTCGTGTTTGTGTTCCAGCATTTCATAACTAATATCACTGTCAAAGTTGCAAGGTGCTTGCATTTAAAATTATCTCTGCTGGCAGATGCACCTGAAACAGATGTAAAGTGTTCCTCAAAAGGACTAAATAACCTAGTCTTTACCTTTTATTTACAAAGGGGAATTGACTTTCTACAGCCTTTTCTGGCAAAAAGGTTACTTTATCCTTTACTTTCACAGGCCATATTTGCATGAAAATAAAGCAGTCCCTCAGGACAGAGAGAAGCAGTGGTTCCTGCCTGTCTAAACCTGGTCATTGAACAGAAATATCAGCCCATGAAGCTGATGTAGTTTAGAAACCTGACCTGTTTTAGCAACAAAAGGTTGGATTTAATTACAACTGGACTAAGTTTAGCAGTTGGGCTGGGGAGTAAAATTTCATTGCTATTTATAAAAAACCCCGAAGCATGATGCGCAGTTTATCGTGCATCCACCTGATGTCAAATGGTCTCCACACTCCAAGAGTCGTGGAAGATTTCATCTTTGTTCCCCTGCAGATAATTGCACATAAGCAGGTGGTGCAGAAGGTGGTTTTTTGAGGTTAGAGGGAGATTTGGGAGTGGGGAGAGATAATTTGCAAGGGACTGAGACTATATTCACAAGATTCACTATTTCACTGTAGTCAAAAACTGTAGTCAAAAACAGGAAGAAGAAAACCTTTTAAAGTTCCAAAGATTGATGTTCATTACAAGTCTTTTAATTCTTTGTTTTGCAATAGGAATCCTGTTTCAGAAATTAACAATTTCAAAACCATGATGGTGTTTGAAATAGAGAAACAATATTAAAATGAGCAGTATAATTTTCAGTTAAATGAAATGGGTTTTATTGGCCTGAATGCTCTTTTCAAAGGAAATACGTATTACTTGACAAGAAAGTGTGCATTTTGGTTTGACCCAAAAAGAATATATAGTGTTTATATATGTATAAAAAAATAATAAAAATATGAAAAAATATAATATTTATTTATTTATTTCAATCTGGGTATCAAGACAAATAGTTTCTCATTTCTAGGCTGTGAGTTAATGCGAATGTCATGAGCAAGTGAGATGGGGGAAGGGACTTCAAAATCCAGTTCGATTGTGTCAGCGTTGGGAAGGCATAAGCTACATTCAGAACAACACCCACTTCTACCCTCTGGATGCACAGAAATCTATAGAGCCAACTTGTTGAATCCATCACAACAATACTCCCATTTATCCCTTTGATGGGGAATTGTCACTGAAATAGATGCTTTGACTAAATAGTTATGTACAGCTGGTAACTAATGCATGGTTGTCCGTAGAAGCCTGAACAAGGTTTAATCGTGCTTTATTGCTTTTCACAGAGCTCTATTGTTTTCAACTCTATTGTCCTGTATTATCTACCAAGATTATTTTAAATACTTTTGACACTTTTGTTAAAGGAGACACATCTGCTGGTCTTTGAGACATGAGGATTCCTCCTCTCCTGGCCTGCTAGACATGAGGCTGCTGTTTTTCCCATTTTGGGGTCCAGCCATCAGTGAGGTTGAATGCGTAATCCCAATGCACACATTGGATATGAACACAGCTGGTCATTCAGATCAGCACAGACAGGGAACCACACCTTTACCAACAGCTGCAGAAATAGAAGCAGCAAAATGTCACATGGACTTCAATAGCATTGATGGCCCCATCCTGTGCTTTCCTGTCCAGCTGGTCAGGCTTCAGGTTTATCCTTGTTTCGTATCCCACTGCTTCTCTATTCCTCTGTGCCGGTTCTTCCTTTATCCACCCTTTCTCTGCCCTTGTCTCTTCACAAATAAACAATCTGCACCTAATTGTTTATCCCTATTGGCCCCGGTTTTACCAAATCTGAACCCAAATNTTCTCTCTCTTTTTGTAAACTATCTTTAAAGTGTCTGGTCAATGTCATGTGTCACCTGCTCACTTAAAAAGCTGTTTGCATTTCTCCTCTATCTGCTTATGATGTGGTGCAGTAAATCTGCAAGGCAATGCTGTCTCCATCACGCAGCTGTAGCATTGCCCTGTACCCTTGCTGCCTCCCCAGGCAACTATTGTGTGTAAGAAAAGCCTTCATTATTTCTACTCTAAAGTAGTTTACATTTAAAGAAGAATTATGTTATCTTTACTATTTAAATTCTTTATTGCCTCCCTTTTAATACAAACAAACGAGCACTGGCTACTGAGCTAAGACAATTTCAACAGGATATTTAGTCAAAGAAAATACATATCTGCAATAAAGAAATATTTTTCTTCCGTTCTTGATCACTGCAATTTCCTTTCAGATTTTCCAATCTATTGTCGTGTTTGTGTTCCAGCATTTCATAACTAATATCACTGTCAAAGTTGCAAGGTGCTTGCATTTAAAATTATCTCTGCTGGCAGATGCACCTGAAACAGATGTAAAGTGTTCCTCAAAAGGACTAAATAACCTAGTCTTTACCTTTTATTTACAAAGGGGAATTGACTTTCTACAGCCTTTTCTGGCAAAAAGGTTACTTTATCCTTTACTTTCACAGGCCATATTTGCATGAAAATAAAGCAGTCCCTCAGGACAGAGAGAAGCAGTGGTTCCTGCCTGTCTAAACCTGGTCATTGAACAGAAATATCAGCCCATGAAGCTGATGTAGTTTAGAAACCTGACCTGTTTTAGCAACAAAAGGTTGGATTTAATTACAACTGGACTAAGTTTAGCAGTTGGGCTGGGGAGTAAAATTTCATTGCTATTTATAAAAAACCCCGAAGCATGATGCGCAGTTTATCGTGCATCCACCTGATGTCAAATGGTCTCCACACTCCAAGAGTCGTGGAAGATTTCATCTTTGTTCCCCTGCAGATAATTGCACATAAGCAGGTGGTGCAGAAGGTGGTTTTTTGAGGTTAGAGGGAGATTTGGGAGTGGGGAGAGATAATTTGCAAGGGACTGAGACTATATTCACAAGATTCACTATTTCACTGTAGTCAAAAACTGTAGTCAAAAACAGGAAGAAGAAAACCTTTTAAAGTTCCAAAGATTGATGTTCATTACAAGTCTTTTAATTCTTTGTTTTGCAATAGGAATCCTGTTTCAGAAATTAACAATTTCAAAACCATGATGGTGTTTGAAATAGAGAAACAATATTAAAATGAGCAGTATAATTTTCAGTTAAATGAAATGGGTTTTATTGGCCTGAATGCTCTTTTCAAAGGAAATACATATTACTTGACAAGAAAGTGTGCATTTTGGTTTGACCCAAAAAGAATATATAGTGTTTATATATGTATAAAAAAATANATTACAAGTCTTTTAATTCTTTGTTTTGCAATAGGAATCCTGTTTCAGAAATTAACAATTTCAAAACCATGATGGTGTTTGAAATAGAGAAACAATATTAAAATGAGCAGTATAATTTTCAGTTAAATGAAATGGGTTTTATTGGCCTGAATGCTCTTTTCAAAGGAAATACATATTACTTGACAAGAAAGTGTGCATTTTGGTTTGACCCAAAAAGAATATATAGTGTTTATATATGTATAAAAA
>VYZW01011556.1:38429-49932 GCA_013401315.1 Balaeniceps rex
ATTTTCTTAACTTTTTCCTATCATCTCAAAGTCCTCTGCAAAAAAGAAATCAAAGGTTACATGTGCATCTTTTAATGGAAACATACCAGTCTTACCTTCACTTCCCCAAGGTATCTTTTGTACAAAATTAGTTAGAACTTTAAAGCTTTGCATGTTTTCTTGTTCTGTTTTTCATTTAAACTTTTGACTGGCAGGCATTTCCTTAGGTACACCTTTTAGTCTCTCAAGAAATAATTTGTCCAAATCAAAGCAAAATTGGGGTTGCATAGTGCTATTTTATCCTTCAGGAATGCATTCGTGTTCCATGTTTATATTCTTTATTTATCATAGTTAAATGCATAAAATATTAAAACTGAACTAGGATGCTTGCGGGACAGTGCGTTGAAAGAATAGTTTGGGATAGAGAGAGGGAAAGCATCCAAGAACAGAGATTTGATTTACTTAGTTACCATAACAGCTGTAACACAGCAAACTTTTTATAAGGAACCACAGTGTTTTTACGTTGGACTCAGCAGAGTCCCTAACAGAAGATCAGCAGAGCTGGTGTTCACCAGAGCTGTGTCCTTCAAACACACACCAGAAACAGAGCATGCGGTTGGGTTCACCAGAAAAGATCCTGGTGGGATCCTCAGGTCTGAGAGTTGCTCCTCCTGGTCACTGGGGCTCCAGCCATGAGCTATGCTTTCAAATCTCAGCATCTTTTAAGATTGTGCCATGCAAAGTGCAACCCGTGTTGAGATATGCACTTAGAAATGATCAAAGGTAATTTGCAAACATACAAAGAGTGCAATAGGATGCTTGAGGCAGGATAGTGATATTTCTTGTTACCATATCTTCAGTCTCAGCTTTTCAGTCTTTAGTCTTCACTCTTAACGCTCCTATCTGCCCCCTAAAACAGGAAAACATTTTCATTCTCATTTTACAAATAAGAATAATTAAGGCAGAAAATGAAATCTATTCCTGCCTTAAGCCTCAAGGAAATCAGCGCAAAAGCTAGCTTGCAGTTTCTCATTCCCAGTCCCATGCACAGGTCACCTCACACCCCTCCTTAACAGGGTATAAACAACACAGTGCTGCTGCACTGCCAGTCGTATCCTCATGCTCCATTCTCAGCATTTTCTACAATGGAAACCATGGTAAAATATCCATTATAGCAGCTTGGAAGTAACCCCGTTTAAAATACATTTGCTTCTGTGTCTGCATTGGCTATAAACATGAAATAGGAATTTATGTGCGGCAATTTTCTGCATCACAATGGTGTTTCTTTAGAGGTTGAAGGTAAATTTTTCTGAAATTACCCAGGTATTTTGTGTTGCTGCTGTAAACTTGTGTCTAGTTTGCTCTTTACAATCACCTGCTGACTGGAAATGTGTTTCAAATGGAAGGAAGGAAGGAAGGAAGGATTAGTTGAAAATTTGGAAAACTGAGTATACTAAGTGAGTACTCTAAGTACTCAGAGACAAAAAAGTGTTTTTCAGGGGAAAAAAAAATAGTGTTTTTTTCTTTATGTCCTAGAGATTCTTTCCTCTAAAAACAAGAGTTATCTACAGAGAATAGGCAGGAAACCTATTTCCTAGGAAAATACTTGTTTCACTACAAGTTTTGGGGTGTTTTTTTTCTGAATCTGAGGTTAACCAATCATTAGACTACATTAAATAAAAAGGTGCTTCTGTTGCATTTTGCACTCAGTCAAAACAAAGAGGAAAGAGGCTGCATTTTCCCTATGAAAATTCACGAAGCTATTTTTTATCTCACAGTACAGGATTGTAAACAAAATAGTTTCATAGTATTCATTTCTTTTATGAATGCTGAGAAATTTCAAAGCTAAAACCATAAAGTTTTGGGTTTGCTTCATTGAAGTGACCTGTATTTTGACATCACATCAAGCAAAAAAATCCACTTTTACTGGCAGTGTGTGGAGAGGCTGTCTAATGGAAAGAGGTCTGACCTGGGCTTCAGAAGATCTGTATTCATTTTCCCCTTCAGCTACAGACTTGGTGTGATTTCATCTGACAAATACACCAAAAGATAACACAAAGGTAGAAATATACAGAGAGTTCATAGAATCAAACCAGAATTTGCAAGTGATACATAGACGGTTCCCAGTAGACTGGCATAATGCATATTTAAATATACATTAGCCTCTCCAAGGGTGTTTAAGACTTACAGCCACGCCTAGTCTCCAATAGAAAGTTTTTCATTTCATTTTCACTCTCAGACTCCATCTGGGATTAGAAAAAAAAATCATCTTGTATTACTTGAAGCTGGGATTCACACGACTGTCAGGAATTTCACTTTCTCCTGAGATTTCTGCAGACTCGGGAGGTTTGGATGTGCTCCATAGGAAAGGCTCTTGGAAGCTTATCTGAATATTACTGGTTATCTGGCTACATGGCGAGCAAAAGAGATCTTCACAAGATGCCCAATAATTCTTAGTGACTCCAAACTTTTGGGCACCCTTTCTCTCTTTGTGGCATTAGTATGCAAGTACATACCAAGACTTGGTCAAAACACATGCTTGTACAGTCTCACATGTAGAAACTCTTTGAAGAGCCAAGCACCTTCCTCGGGTGTCTCACACATGCCTACCATTCCGTGAGCTGATGTGATGTAGCTCACCCTTCACTGAATGATGAGGACAAATCTGAACATGATGATTCAGTGATGTGTTGGGGAAACCTTTGTAAGATCTGAGTTAGGTGGGGAGAAAATGAGTCTTGGGAAGAGTAGTTATACTGAGACAAAGCAGGGGCTTAAGGTGGTAACCCTCCATATCAGCATCTGGCTGATGTTGTCATACTGCTTTCAGTTCTAGAGTCAGCCTGAGGAGTTCATCATGCCCATGGCACAGAGCAAGTATACTCTGAATTTCCACAGCCCTTGAGGCGTAAACTAAATAGTCCTCTAAGAACATGCCCGTGTTTTCCTAGCCTGGTATTATCCAGGCTCCGCAATCAAAAGTGAAAATGTTCCTTTGCTCTCTCTCTACTGGTAGCCAAGCTGGAAGGAAGAAGAATCTATTTGATTCAAAAACAGATTGGAAAGAGGACAATTTACAGAATTAAAGCACAAAGGCAGAGCAGTTGCCCTGGAAATAGGAGACTGAGAGTATAGATTGAGAATGGGTAGAGGGAGGTAAGGGGGCCTGGTACTCTGTGTGCATCACAGAGATGTGGGACCCGGGACAAGGGCATAACAACACTGTGGGATGAGAGGTTGGTGGGGAAACTGAGGTTAGATAACAAGGAAGAGGGAACAAGATGGACTGTGAGACCAAAATTGATTGGATGGGATTAGGACTAATGAGAAGTGTGTGAAAGCAAATCTGGAGTTACTGAGGGGAAAAAAAGAGGATTCAAGAGGAGATATTAAAATTGAATAAGAAAGGAGGAAAGTGGAAGGCAGAGAATAGGAGGGAGGAAAGATACTCTCTGGGCAAAAAGTCTGGGAGCAGCACTAGGGAAGACTGGAACAAAATCCTTGCATTGGCAGCATCATAATAAATAGGGAAAAATGAACAGCAGTTCAGAAAGGCTGATATTTTTGGTCATCCAGCCAACCCACTCATACTAGTGGTGTTGCCTGAATGGGGAATCAGTCAGTGTTTGCTACTATCAGCCCACGCTGATAGTCTGCACACCCATGAGCAGTTGGTTTATTAGCACGTTGCTCCTTCCTCTTCACATCCTGCAGAGACTCCACCAGTAGGAACTCTGCAAGCCACGTTTGCAGCATAGAGCCTTATGGGGCTTGCAAAATGTGTGCCAACCAGCCCTTAAGAGGAGCTTCTCTGCTATTGCCGTTATCCCTTATTTTAGTGACAGGAGTCTGTGAAATGTAATTAAAGTTTTCAATGCTACCAATGAATCATGCAGGTTTAAATACTATGCCAAGGAATGAGATTTCATTTTTTATTAATTTCATTCTTGACAATCTAGTAAACTACATGTGAAAATCCTCCCTAAAACATAATTATAGTAAGATTATAAAAATCAGGCATGCAATAGTTAAATGCACAAGAAACCTTAAATCATCTTATTCTTTTCTCACCCTCCACCCTGCACTGGAATACAGCTGGAGTTCATTAATATTTTTGAAGCACTTAGAATGAGAGAAAATCCCATATGGAAATGAACAGGAAAGTTTAGCTAGATAGTGCTCAGGAAAAAAAAAATGCCACACGCTGCATAAGAAAGAGGAAACAGCATCCTGTACCATTGCATTTCTGGACCAAGTGAGACTAGGTCATTCAGAAAAATCCTATATGATCACATAATTAAAGACCTGTATATATATGTTTATTTAAGGGGACTCCAGCAACTAAAATTCTCTGGAGAGCTTGACCTTCTGCTTGCTAATATTATTCTTTCAGTGGAGCTTGAGATGTGGAGGATAGATAACTATCTCTGCTTGTGACTGTGTGCGCATATGTCTTACAAGTTACCAAGTTCAGCGCTAATAGATAGCGCTTTGTAGCTTGTTTCCCACGTTACTTAGGATATATGACCTATTTCAACAACTGCAGATGGTTCCCGGGGCAGTCTTTTACATCAGCTTTGGTATGGGGAGATAGATGCAACAGCTTGGTCTTGTGCTAAAAAGGCACCTCCACAACCACTTAAATGTTAGAAACTGCACAAGGCAAACTGAGAATTGTCTCCCTTTGGTATTTCAGTGAAATGACTTCATGACACATCAAAAACAGGAAAAGAACACAAGTAGATTTCCTATTTCTGGATCCACTTAATTTTGATAATCAAAGGGAAAGGTGTAAAGGCACCAAATAGAGAAGAACTTTGTTCTCTTAGGACAATGCAGCCATCTAAGGACATGGCTGAAGGATGTTCATCTACAAAGCAAGAACTGCCACAAAACGCACTGCATAAATTTTTGTCAATGTCTTTACTATAGATTTATATGAATGCATATATTTTAACAAATGCAAATAATACCTTCATACAAGGTATGAAGGTATTTTGCAATACAAAAACCTCTACCAAGGAAATGTTCCACTTTCTAATATTTCTTCCCACGAGGTCAAAATGAGAAAATAGAGCATCCATGATAGGTGTTTCTTGTAACGCTTAATTTTACAGTACGAAGGCACTCAGCCTCAAGAGTGTAAGGCCCTCTACAGAGTAGATCTGCCACCTGAACAAATTAAATACAGGGTTGGTCTTTTTTCAAAAGGTATTTCTGATTAATGTTGACAGATCACTGTGGCGCTGATGATCAATTAGTTAATGTTTGTACAGTACTTTGAAGATGTAAAACTCTATAAGTATTGAGCATTGCTATTATTACGAGTACACTTCAAGATCCTTAGGTAACTGTTGGGAGTACAGTAGACACGATCTTAATCTATTAATAGCCCTTTATAAGTGCAGTTGTTCACAGACTGCCAAAACATCGCTATTGTAGTATAATTCTTTTTTCTTTTTTTTTTTCTTCCCAGATAGCATGGGTGTCATGAATGTTAATAGCAAGGAAGCAAAATTGCTCCTGTCATCTTCTTCCCATTTTTGTACATACAGTATATGAAAGAGTCTGTCTCCTTAAAATGACAGGAGAGAATCACATCCCCCTAAGACTCCAATCATCTGCATAAGGTCTTTAATTTGGGATTTGAGTACCAGATAATTATCAGTTGGGGTAGAATCACACTGCTTTGTGAGTCCCATGGCCCAATTAGTAAATCTGATTGTAAAAGGTTACTAGAATGGGCCTTTAATCTTACCGGCATTTTACTGTTATTGCATGTGATAGACAGAGCATCCTGTATCAGGGACAGGAGGAAGGAGAAATTTAGTGTCATAGCAGATAATCTGCTGATGTAAATTGGTACAGCTCCTTATTTACATCCGCTGGGAACTTGGCTCCTGGCCTTATAGACACTGTATGTAGTCTCAAGTAGCCAGGGAGGGTAACTGAAAATCTACCCAGTGGGGATGTGTGCAATGAAAGGCAAAAAATAGTAATCAAAAATCAAAGAAGCAACAAGCTTTCCAGGCAAAAGAAGTCAGTGTAAACTCAAGGTCAGGGAATAAAGAGCAAGAAAACAATTAGGGTAATAAAAATGTATTTTTGAGTCATTCTCCTGTCTCTTCACATGCAGACATGCACAATCACACCCTCACACCCCGAGGTGTGCACCAGTGTTGGTAATTTCTGAGAAAGGGTTTGCCAAAGGGGTGCATTCAGAGACAAGGTGGAGCTGCAGGTAAAGGTCATCACATGCTTATTTTGAAGCCCACGAGGCTCCCTCTGTCCAACCTGCCCCTAGGTCAACCCCACACCTGAAATAGGGCCAGCAGGAGCTGGAGGGACTTTCTGCCAGTCTGCACTGATGGGAGGGAAAATGACTGTCAGAGGTACCCAAGGTGTCACCCAGGATCACCAGAGTGTGAGCAGCGTGGGTCATGAGAGGGGCACCTCATCGGTGCCGTGCGTGTTGGCAGTTCCAGATGTGCAAGAGGTCTGAGCGGGGAAGACAGGCTGGCAGAGGTGGTCCAGCAGCCTTTACCCAGCACATCACTGCGTGGTCTTGGGTAACCACTTCACCTCTGTTCCCTGCTTGCTCCTTCTGCAAAATAGAGGTGAGAGTGCTGCGAAATGCTGTATGAATATGAACTATTAGCAATACTAATTCTGTTTACAGGAATATTTGTTCCTCTTAGTGTTACAGAAACCTGCTATTAGTCTCCAGCTCTCATTTATTTTTGCTCAACGCTGTCCACACAATCACCAATTCTCATTATGAAAATAATTGCTGCCTGTATCACTGTGTTTTTGTTTGATAATATATTTCATGTTCAGGAGGGCCTATTAAAATTATCTAGTCTGACCTCCCACACAGTGTAAGCATTATATTCTCGCTGAGCCATTCTTACAACAAATCTCACAGTGCAGCTATTAAAAATACCAGCATATGTTCATGGGCCAGGGTGCCACTATACCAGACGCATAACAAGGGATCACCCCTTCCCTGAAGAATTTATAATTTAACTGGATCCAGCAGTAGAGTGAGAGGGAAGAAATATGGCTGTCCTTAGGAGAATCTGTGGAAAGCCCACAGAATAAATCTTCTAGCTCCCAGTGTATTGTTTTACCCCCACAGCCATCCTTTTCGTGATGAATAAAAGAAAACCTTCTTTTGTTATGGTAATTCTCTGTCACCTCTTTTTTTAATCAGTGTAATTTTTAAAATTCAATTTATTTCTGAGAAACTAGTCAGACCTGAAGTCCTCTTCCCAACCACTGAAGTCCTTAAGAACTTCTGCATTGGTGTCACAGTATTTCTGCCTGCGCCGTGGTCTGATCTTTCCCGATATTGCACACCACCCATCACTGTCATTGCCTGCAAAGCAGCCTTATGAAGATGGAAAGCCTCCCATGTTAATTTTCAGAGCTGTGCTCTCAACCTGCTACACAGGGCATTAGCCTCAAAACTCTCATTAGCCCCCACTGTGTTGAGTCAAGAATCAAGTCCATAAAGGATGTCAGGCATTGTACGCTGGCAGTAATCAGATTTGCTGGTCGCTTAGCCCCAGCTGCACTTAAAAATATGTGTTTAGAATAAAAATGTTGGATAGTAGCAAAGCTGAAATACTTGACAGCAGGTTTTTTGGTTTTTTTAGGCGACGTAAAATATACTTTAGATGCCAAGGTGCAAGGAGAATTGTCCCAGATTGCTAATGTGGGGTTGGAATTTAAGTAGGCTTTTACCAGAGCAGATGTTTGTACTGTCACAGCAATTAAACTTTCCAGCTAGGCTTTCCTGCGTATCTGGAGTTATTTATACGATTGTTTGCACTGTCCCGAGGCCACAGTCTCTATCAAGCCACTGTTGTGCTGAGTGCCGGATGAGTACAAATAAAGAGACAGTCCCTGCCCTGTTGAGCTTCTAGTCTGCAAAATAATGTCATTACTTCGCGGCTCGGTGTCACAGTTCAAGGAGAAGCACCCTGGCTGGAGGGGAAATAGCTGAAACTGCAGGAGTTGGTCCGTCTTTCCCCTTTCACTGAGGAACATAACACATAATAACAGCCGGCTCTTTTCTCTTCACCCCGTGCTCCCTGCTGTCAAACTCCGCTCGATGCCATGGCATCTGACAAGCAAACCTTTCCTTCAGCTTCACCTTGTATTTTTTTTACAGGAGCGCATTATTAGCAACATAAATTATGGTCTGAGGTCAGTGTTATTAAGCACATGGGATTAAAATTGCGTGTTTTAAAATAAAAATGTCAGTCTGACAGGTGCACGTGGCCAGCTCTGGGGAATATTTTTGACAAATATGAGATTTCTTTGAAAATAGAAGTTTGGAAGGGAGAAGTATTTGCAAATTTGGTTCAAGTTTGATTAAGTAAGAAGTTATTAGGAATATTTTTTTCTAGATATTCCCACATTTTTTTTAAAAAGACCTATGCTGAAAAAAAGAAAGGTACATGAAAATTTTAAGTGAGAAATATTGTGGCAATAAATAGAACATTCCACCTGAAGTAAAAATTAAATATATGAAATTTACCCAAAATAAGCAAAATATTTTGGGAAAAAATATATATGGAAAATAATATTCTTTAAGCTCTACTCTCATCTTAGCTTCTGGTTTCTTTCAATGACCATGCTTCAGAAATGCAGCAGTCACAAAGCTCTGTTTATTACTTGAATTTTAGGGCCATTCTTATTTAAATGACTGGGAAAAGAGTTTCAGAGAAAGGTCGTTTCTATTTGGAATTGTCCAGACACAAATTCCTGATTCCAAAATAAAATTACAGACGGGTTAAGGTCTGAGGTCGGGTTTGGGTTCCTCTCCAGATGCAATTCAAACCCCATGGGCTTGTGCAGTATATTTAGATTTGCAAATACAACAGACAGAAAGCAGCTTTTTAGATTATTTCAGGTTGGCAGTGGGGCTGAAATGAATATTTTTAATCTAGGTTTGAAGGTACCGCACATGTTCTAATTAGAGCTGTAAAAAAAGTGGAGGTCTTCATCTCTTCCAACTGACATGGCAGCTCTGCTTGTTAGCCGTTTACTAGCTGTGAAGTTGCCGTTAAAAATTTGCATTGCCGAAGACCATATGGAAACTTCAAAGTTCAAATGACAGTACTTGTTTAACCTTGGCTTGTTTAACCCTGGTACACCGCCTAGCAAAATGAGCTTTTTTCTTTCCAGTGTTTGAAAGAACCTTTTGTACAGTTACATTGACAGCTCATGGAGCTGGGACTTAAGCACATCAGCTGAGCACCACGCAGTGTCCATGGGGTAGCAGGGACATTCTTGAATCTTTTTTTTAGGGAATGACACCATTGATGGTCATAGGTCACTCTGCTTTCTAAGTTCCTCACCCTACTTCCCCTTGGCCTTAAAAGGCCAAAGCAAAATTGACAAACTAGAACAAGCCCCTCAAAATTATTGTAAGAAGGTTTAATTCTACTGTTTCCTCTCATTTCTTCTGTCTTCTTGGTAATCCAGAAAAGAACAGCAAGTGTTACTCTGTGGTGAGGGGCTGATCCCGGGCAGCAGGGGTAGAAATTTCTCTTCTGATTAGTGATATTTCTGCTTTAATTTGTACATGCAGAGACCGGAGTAGATCGCAAAGAGGCAATAATCTGCTTTCTGGACTCACCCCAGGGCTCTGGCAGCTCTGCAGGGTGTCACCTCCTGGACGCTCTCAGTGGCTCTTGTTAGATTATTTCTGCTAAATACTTTGCAGCCCTTAGCTCTCACTTAGAGCCTTGCACTACTTGTCTCTCAGCTTGCACCTGAGCATCCAGCCCTGAAGTACATTATTTTTCCCCCAGACCTATTGTTTGATGGTGACACAAACAGGCGAGTTACAGAGGCAGGAGATCAGAATGACACAAAATTGCAGGCACCTATTCACTGAGGTTTGAACGTTCAGCAGACAGCTATCTGCAGCTCTGTTAGTCTTCTGCTGTTTCTTCAACAAATTTAGGGAATACAAAGTTTTGCTGAACACCAGGTCTATTTTCTGTATCAGAAATACTTTGCACACCAGTAGTAAAGTGGAATACCAGACTGCTTCGTTACAGCTAGAGTCCTTTAGCTTACCATCATGAAAAAGGCATGCTTGGTAGGACAGAGGGCCCCCAAGGCTGTGTAAAACCAGTCATAAACATTAGCCATAGATGACAACAGCGGAGAAATTCCAGACAAACATTCTGGCTATGATCAGACCACACATGTATTTTCTGATAGTGCAAGACTATTTCTGAGAAGCTGTGATTGCAACATTACAGCTGGATTTTGCTGGCAGCATCTTTGGCTTTTTTCTTCCTTCTACAATCATTGCTAAATATGAACAAAAATTTGCTCCATTGTCCATAATTTGGGGCATATGAAATGAGAGTATAACACACTAAGAGAAAAACAATGCTGTAGGGGTCGGAGTCCCTGTTCCAGTATCATGCTGCTCATTTTCTCCATATATAACAATCGTCCTATTCTGTCTCTGAAGTATTCACCTATTTTCCCCGTGTTTCTCAACGTTACATCAAAAAATTCCAACTGACCTGTCGACACCCCAGGCCCCAAGTCATTGGTAGTCCATGCAAGTAGGACTTCTACAGGCATGTCAGCAAGAGCTGAAGACTGACAACTGTGTGACAGTTCCTCCTCCAAGCCAGCTCAGGAACTGTTGGAACACATTGACTTAGGTCTGTGACTCACTAATGAGTCCCACTGTGGTCTCACTGTTGTTTTTAATGCTTTCAGAGGACTTACCCATCGAAGCACATTCTGTAATTACACACCTAAGCTAAACCCAGACTTCTGCTGGCTCACATTCCACCATTGGAGAGTGCCACGTTAATCTGATTGACTCCGCTGGGGCAGGCAGAGGTTTCCTTCACAGACGTAGAGCTGGGACCAGCTTTCGCTCCTCAGTCAGTAGAGTTTTGTTACTGGAAGCAATGCAAAAATAAATAAATGGTTATTGCTTCATCTTACAGGGCTGCAAGACTACTTTCATGCATCATCTTCCTTGTCTGAAGCCCCTGGTGAAGCACACAACCATCTGTTATGTGAGTTAAGGTGAAATGCAGGCTTGATTTGCTGGGTGTGGGCTACCTGTGCAAGGCTTTGCCTTCCAATAAGCCCTGTGAATGTAACTTCAGTGAGGCTTGTGCTTTGTTCCAGCACGGGAATGGATTTAGTATGTTGGATATGGTGTCAGTCTTATAACCAGTCCTTACTGTGCCGTGACTTCAATTTTCATATCAGGGAGCATATGAGGTTTGCACATGTTCAGTGGTTGTCAGAGCCAAAACACAGTTATTTTCTGTTCCTCTGCTAGCCTGGTGAGCATTTCTATTCCCACATTGCTGGGGTATCCCACAGCAGTCACTTTAAAGAAGTAGTGAGGTTTGCAAGCCATAGTTTTCTATCCCCAGATAGTGGAGTGACTGGAGATACACGAGTGGAGACACCAGTCGAAATCCACATCAGCCGGTGCAAGCCAGCTTGTTCCAGCGTTTTGGGG
>VYZW01011556.1:58395-86303 GCA_013401315.1 Balaeniceps rex
GCTTTGATATTTACATACTATGCATTTTGTAGAGTAGATTTGGGTATAAAAAATGCAGATTTAGTTCATTAGTGGTTTCAGCAACTTGCAAAAAAACATTTCAGGCAGAAAAAAGTCCTATTGTTTGACCTGTCACATCACCTTTTATTTCAAGCTCTCTTAACCCTTTTTTAAACTCTCTTTAAAAAATGGAACTGAAGTTTGGCAAGAAACATCAATTGGAAATGGAAAGTCAGAACATATTGTTTTAATGTTGAAAAAGAGCATGCAAACATTTTTTTATGCTTTTTTAGAGCTTTTTAGATTGAGTGAGGTTAGGTTTTAGCAGAAATGGGGAAGTAAATTTGTCAATGTTCTGACCAACCTGAATCTGCACATTTCAGACAAAAATATTGCCTGCCATTTTGTAGGTAGCTTTTAGGCTCTAATCCCTTAACAGCATTATAATCTTGGAGGAGTTGGTATTAAATTTTGAATATAAGCCTGTAGCATATATATAGTCCCTGTAGCACTATCAGTCCTATATTCAGAATTACAAGCTGCAGGAGACAGATCCAACAGGATCAATGTTTTTGGTTGTACCTCTTCTTACTATCTACTCATTCAAAGCTCCAGGATCAATGTTTTTTGGTTTTACCTCTTCTCACTACCTATTCATTCAAAGCTCTCCCCCCCAAAAAAAAACCCCTGTGTATCCACCTATCGTTTTCTGTAATAGAGATGGGGAAGTGAAGCAATATAGTCTTTGTATTAGGTACGAAATAGTTAACACTCTGAAGCCAAGATCGTCATTTGAATCCCAATATACCTCCCATTTAATCCATCTGCTGAAGAGGGATGTAATATCATCAGTCATCAGGCAGGAGGATTTTAGCTATGCCCATAAAAATACTTGCACGAGTTCCCTTAGCTAAATGTTAATTAAAACACAGGCTTTGCAAGAAGTGGTCTGGGAACTCCAGTGGTTTCTCTAGCTTTGCTATGTCAGGAAAACGATTCTCCCTAAATGAAATACTTAGAAAAGATTGCTGTGCCTTCGAGCCACGGGATAGGTGGTCACTAGACCTGATTGCTATCTTGCTTGTGCCATGGAGAAGTCATCTGATGTATCTTCATTCTGATTCGGGTCCCTCAAGCACAAAACTCCTCTGACAGTACCTACCTGCTCACCCAAGAGCACTCACTGCGAGACTTAATTCAGAGATGTGTGTAAAGTCTTCTTGAAATCCTTGGGCAAACAATAGATAAAAATATAACATTTGAGTTTATACACATCAAAAATACCATTTTAAACAACTCCTTCTCAGGGGTGTTCCTGAGTAAAAATGGTTCCTAATTGTTTTCCCTCAGCAGACATAAACTGAATCCAACAAAACTATTACGTGCACCCTCTATAAACCAGCAAACAAGCAAATAACCTTGAGTGTTTGGTGCCAGAAAGCATGTAACAATCAAAATATCTAATAGGGGGTTTTGGGTCTCCAAAACCTTTCAAATCTGAAAGATCTACCTGAAATCTTTCAAGAAATATGGTTGGGTTTTCTCCATGAATTGTCATGAATTTTTATTTCTTCCATTTATTATTGCAAGAATCCAGAAAGAAGCAAATCTCCTCGGAAGTTTCTGTGGTGGGTTCAATTTGTTTTCATTTAGTGAGCTAACAAGGTGATTTCAAACAGAATGCTTTCAGGGTAGGCATGTAATAGCTGGCAGTTTTCCTCTTTTATATTCTCACTTACAGACACTGCTATAGAAGCCATAACATATACAGTACAATAATAACACGATGTAAACAGCCTGCAAGTCCCAGAACTTATGGTATTTCCTTGTCCCACCATTATTTAAAAACAAATTACTTTCTCAATCTTCTAGTGACTCAAAGCCTGATTTACAAAAGTGTATCCTACCCTATTAAGAACATACACAGTTAATTATCCCGTGCAGAATTTACATAACAGAATAGTGTCACCACAGCAGATCAAGCCAAATTAGTGAAAAGGAACAGTACCAAACCTTCTGGCTTAATGAGTTTTACTCATGACAAGAACAAGTGCTAAGACTTCCCCCCTCCCTCGCCCCCATATATATAATTGACCATAACATCACACAGTTAATCATTTGAACATTTAATCTCAGCATGAAAAAAATACAGAATACATTACCACTTTCTTTTGTGAACAGCTTTTATAATTAATATTGAAGGATTAAAATAACTGATCATAGCTTATATTGCCATAGAGCTCTTGATACAAACTGTGAAATTATTATGTCTGAGTCACTCAAGTTCCTTCATACGTGACTCCTTCTTACGATTCTTAGTATGTTCTGGTAGCTCATATGTCTTTTTACATGGAGAAAAAATTTCCCTCCCCTGTTTTTAGCTAATTTAACACTTGCAGTTCTTAGTTTTAGATCCCCATAGAGTTGAAGCAGAATGCGCATCCTGGGAGATAAATTATCTGCCTTGTCTGAGTTGAAAACTTAAAGGGTTTTCTTTATTAAATGTTCTGTGTGTCTGGTTTCCTCTCACTGTAATAAGGATGACTACATTCACACCACGTAATTATCTTTATTGCCTATAAACATGCTGTATCTGACTTGAACATTTTAACTTTTTCTTTTTTTTTGTCTGGCAAAGAAACAAAACCTATAGTAAATTAAGTCTGATTTCCATGAAGTTCTGTGTGCATTTGAAGCTTGGTATGTGTTTTGTTTGAACTCTATAATCCTCGAATAAAATGCTTAATTAACCTCTTTTGGAACATCCTTAATATGTTTCCATTAAATTCATGAGGCTGTGTGGGCACAAACTGCTGGCTAATTTACAAGGAAATGGTCTTTTCCACCTCCCAAAACGCTCTGTGTAACTTAGTGGATGATCCTAGATGCAGGTGATGTCATTGCTAGTCTTGTTATTGGTGTTTACATTAAAAAAAAAAAAAATCTCATTTTTTTTCTTTTGTTTTTTCACATTTGTTCAGCACAGGGAGATAAAATATCTCCTTCAATGTTTTTTTTTTTTGGGGGGGGGTTGTGCAATACAATGGTTAACGATGTAAAGCACTTCTGCTGTTACCAGATTGGAGGTTTCTTCTGCATTATAAAATCATAGAATCATAGAATCATTTAGGTTGGAAAAGACTTTTAAGATCATCAAGTCCAACCACAAACCTAATCTCTTAGTGGATATCCTTGCTGTGCCCAAAGGTTAGCACTCAGCCAGAAGAACTTGGAAGAGCTTCCTTACGTGTTACCTCCCCTGGTATGCACTCAAACCACCTTCTTCAATGCGTTCTCCCAAATCTTGGCTCTTGCACTTTCCCAGAGGTAAGAGACATTGTGTGCAGTTGGAGCCAAGAAAAAAATGCCCTCTCCTTTCCCACTCTTGTGTTTTTGTATGCTAGGAGAGGAAGGATTTACCAGGAAGGTATTTATAAAGGAAAATGTGTGCTTGTTTAGAAATTATGGGCGATCAGGAAAGGCAAAGATTAAACATATGAAGAAGGGAACAGATTCTGTGAAGGAGCTCTGTGTGTATGTTGAGCTGTGTTAATTTGGTACAGGGAAAGTAGGAAAAGGAGTGAATGAAGTGGGATGGCTAAGGAGAGGTTTCATAAAGTGGTGACCAGTTTCCAACTGAAAATCAAGACTAGCCATGTTTGGGCATTTTTGTGGAATTTATTGCTGGAGGACTTCCCCTCTGCCAGAAAGTCACAAACCCATAAAACTGTAAATCTTAGTGATTAACTCTACTTGTTCAATGGGAGGGGAGATGGGTAGAGTGGAAAAGAACAAAAAATCAGCACACAAACTTGTAAAAAACAGTCAGGAGTGGGATACAAACGGTAAGAAACTGAAATTCAAGTGATGGCGAAAATCAAAAATCATGTCTCAGCTTTTTCAGTTTTCCCCTTGTCCATGAGTTTCTGATCTGTACTACTCTGCTCTGGGAAGATCTTCTCTTATCTTTTGGATAAGATTTAAAACTGAGAGCCCGAGCTTTTGACACTCTGCTGCAAGAAAAGGTCTTTGTGTTATGGCTAACTTCCAAAATACCTAACATTTCCACTGTTATTTTTATTGGCTCCAGGTTTGCTCTCTGGCCAGCATTTGCAGGGGAAGATGGAGACACAACAGTTGTGTGAATCTTTTGACCTCTCCATGAGAGAGAGGATATGTTGCTAAGGATGAAGGCTACCTGTAGGAGGGTTTAAGGGCACCATCTGGTTTCTGGCAAATTGGCAGTTATTCCCAATATGGGTTTCTCATGTCCTTACAGGGCAAAGTTTAAAATGGCCACATGTGAAGGTAAATTGTGGCAGCACATGCCTCAGGGAGGGTCTGAGCGGTGGAGAACCCTTTGTGAATTACTTTAAAGTCTCCTTTTAGAGATATGATTATAGGCATTCTGTTACTCCAGAGATACTGTTGTCCGTTTGTTAACTCTCACGTGTATCAAACCTATTTTATTGATAATATACTACCAAAACATCATAAATATGGACACAAATACCCCTATGGTACCAAACTGCAGTGTAACACAGATGAAGCAGCCGACCACTGCTCAGCGGTCATCAATGTAACAACACGCCGATATTTCTTACAAGTTATTTCAACAGGTGAAAGGAAGAGAAGAAAAAGAAAGGGATTGTTATGTCATTGTCTTTTGAGACATTTCATTAACAGCAATGTTGGATGCACTATGGGCATCCGCTTTCAATCCCAGAAGGCTCCAGCTTCACTTTATATGACTCACTCTTCCCCAGCACTCAGAGCATCATCTTTCTCGGACTTACTCCTATTATCAGAAAGATTTTTCACCCTAAATTTCCCCAGCTTGCTGCACACCTGTCAACATAACATTTTATATATTTTTTTTTTTTAATGTATTTGATTCTTTGCGTGGAACTTCCCTGCCGTATCCTGCCACCAGCGAGCAGCGGCAGGGAGCACTGCTGCAGCACTGGCACCGGGTTTGGACCTGAGATGTCGTGTTACACAGCATTTGTAAAGCTACGTGGTCTCCCTTCCCCACGCCTGCAAGCTGCCAGAAGAAATATCCTGATAATACTTGAGAAAGGCTTAGTCTGGGACCAGCTGCAGATTGTCAGTTGCTAGTTCTGAGTACAAGGCAAAACAGGAGAGGATTATGCAGCTGAATGAGCAGCAGCGATAAGGGAAATTCAGGATGAAAAATGCCTTATTCCTGGAAAACCACGCAACATCTGAGGCTGCAGACAGACCGTTGGTATGAGAATCTCACTGAGCAGAGAGAAAGAAGTGACAATAACTACCTGGCAGCTGTCTGCTGCCCCTAACTGCTAATGCAACCATGTCAATTTGGCACAGAAAAATCTTTAGCTACAGTGCTCTGCATGAATATGTACTGGTATGAAAAAGACACTAGCATGGGTGTCTTTGCTTTCAGTCTGAATGGGAGCAACAGACACAGAGCTCATTCATGCACCCTGGTGAAGGCTAGTCCAAAAAGCAGTGTGATGTAAGGACTCTTTGCAACTTGATTTTGCTTTTCTTTTTGAAGAAAAATGAACGCACCATCACAGGAGATGGATGAGGTGAGCCATCCACCGAGGTTACCCCTCATCCTGCCTACCGCTTGCTCGTAAAGCATCAGCTGAGCTCTCTACCCACAGGAATGAGCTCTTCAGCCATCCACTGAGCATCTGCAGGATGGTGTTTGAGTGTGCATTTCAGCACCTCGGGGCCCACAGCATATACTTAATATTTGGCTCGAGAGAGAGCGTGCTGGTACCTTTCCTGTATTGGGGTTGACAGCTGCATCTATAAAACTGCCCAGCAACAGAAGCAGTGAAGTGATTTAATCATCTAGGGACACAATCAGCAACAAGCAGGGACAATTCATGCAGAGGCCTTGACCAGCCCTTTAGAAAAACATATGAACTCCAGAGCCTGAAGGAAACTGCCTGAATCCTGTCCACCTTGGAAAACCCTTGAGAGATTTCTTAGCTCTCTTTCCTTTTCTTGTGAGCTTTGGCCAGCCATTCTGTTTGGACAGGATGGCCCAGAGGCTTCTGAATAAATAAGGGAATTCTTACTTCTTTCCCTCTCTCTTTTACTTAGAGATATCTCATCATTATCTTTCCAAGGTTCTGTTATATTGCAAAGAATTGAGGTGGGTTTTGATGTTCCTGGCTTGCAGATAGCGGCTAAAACACAGGAAACCTCATCAAATGAATCTCACATAAAATGAAAAAAGAAAGCTGGCAGAAAATCTATTGAAGTGAAGTACCAAACCATACAGATTCAGGCAGGAATTTAGGACTTAGTCATAAGAAAAGTTCAATGCAAGAGGGATATTAAAATTCAGTAACTGGGAAATTGCAATGAGTGTCACATGAAATGTAGGCTACTATTATTTTGATGTGAAAGAATATCTGATCTAGAGAGTGCATTGGTGCTATTCTTAGGTCTTACATGTGATGCCTCTGATCTAAAGCACGTGTTACTGGTATTATAACTGTCCAGTCTGCATGGGTGATAGGCTAGCTGGCAGCAGACAAAGTTGACATTTCTGGTCTAAAAAGCACTTGTATTCACTTCATTACGTCCAAACCCTTGGTAGTTAGCAAACAAACCCTGGCTCTGAGGCACTTGATGGTACTTTCATTGCTATGATCCTTAAACTACATTGCAGTTATCCAGAAAGCAATCACTGTGTTCTGGTAAGCCTTATTTTTTTAGGACCTATTTTGCCTTTGTCTCTCCTCAAAATGCAAGCAATTGAGACCCTCCTTGCAGCCTGGTTTTGTGTCACGGGTGAGCACCAAATGTTTTGGTCATGGAGGTTATAGTGCAAGAGACTCAGGAAGGGTCCCAGAGACCACCACTCAGAAGGTTCATTGGAGAACATGGGAGGTGACAACCGATGTCCCCAGCAGGGAGCTCAGAAAGGAGGCTGAGGGATCCTGCTCTGACAGGCTATAAACCAGTGCCAAGAGTCTTTGGAGGGTCCCAGTTGCCCCAAGCAACAACCTTAGGAGCCGTAAGCAAAACCCCAAATGCAGTATTTGAAAACAAGTCAGCTTTAGCCTGCACTCCCCCAAGGATGATTTCCTCGTAGCCTGTCTTTGCAAGGCTTTTGAAATGGAAGTGCTTTGCTTCTTATAACACGAACCATATCTTTGTCCAAGCTTTCAGTTACTGACTTGCTCATATGCAAGTTGTGTGTGATAAAACAGAGAGTGAAGCAGAGAGCCTGCTTTATCTTGTCCAGCTTCCTTTTATGCATTTTATTTGTATATGCATTTTTTTTTTTTTAAAAGACCCTGCTAAACTAGAAGGTATGCATTTGGGTTTTCTGCTGAATCATTCTTTCTGTCTCCCTTACAAGACTCTCTTTGAAGACTGCATTTATTTTTCCCAGTATGGTGTTCCACACTGCTGCCCGTGTCTTGCCTATACGCCTGCCTGTGGCACTCAAGGCACTGCTGCTTGTGCAGTCCGCGGTTGACCACGCAAGGTATTCCTGTGCACAACGGCGGCCTTGTAAGATAATCACTGTCTTCGCATGGTTTATGTTCGTTGTCCTTTGGCTTCTGCTCACAAGTCTTCTGGCTTCACAGCTGCCAAAATAGAATAGTTTCAGCTTTTGGTTGCTATCTCTTCCCATTCTCTAGTTCAAGTAGAAGTAGTTTTGGAAGGATTTCTTAAACACAACTTATCACTTCTACTCAAATAAGCGTAATAGATAATCCATCAAATGCCAGACATAGATTGTGTGACTGACTCCCACAAACTCATGTTTCTCTATGGCCTTTTTCTTTGAAAAGAAGCACAACCACACTGCATAACTACGTTTAATTACTTGCAAGGGGCGATTTCTTATTATTTCCTACACTGCATGGAAGCTTTTACCCACCTCACCTGGCTTGTGATTTAAAAGCAGAGCAAGAGCAAAATTTAACTTTTTGACTTATTTGACTTTGACTTTTTGACTTTTGACTTGGAAGTGAAAACTGTAAGATTCATGAATTGGCAAGGCTTGGTAGTATATGTTTTCAGAGATGTACGATATAGGCTGCAAGCTTAAAACAATGAATGGCACAGGGAAGGTAAAACACATTTCAGAGTATCTTATCACATAAAAAAGAAATAAGGAAGCAAACTATGAAATGAAAAGGAGGCAGAGAGCATGTGCTATAAGGAGCATATGTAGCCTGTGAAACACATTGCCAGAAAGACACCTTTGGGACTAGGTATAAAGGCTGGCTCCCTGGCTGGGTGCATGCCTTAACCACCTTCTGAACGTGTACTGGGACGAGACGGAGCTGTGTGCGCACCTCTCTTCTTTTTGGATACAAAACTTCTGCTTTAGGGCATAAGCTTATGCATTAGCTGTTAGAATAAAGGGAGTTATACTGCCAGAGACTTCTTATATTTTCCTTAAAAGCAGTGTGTGTCTGCTATCGCCAGAGACTGCATTTTGGATATAATGAGTCACTGGTCTGACCCAGAGCAGAAAGTCCTTTGTACCGAAAGCAATGTATTTATGTTTGATTTCTTAATTATTCCTCTTGCTTGCCCTGCAGAAGCTGCCTTTGTTTTGTCTGTGTCCATTAAGGTATGCGTACAGCCAGGCTTATCCGGACTTGTGGCTCCTCTCACCAGATAACAACATGAGGAATTTCAGGACAGCGCAGATAACAAAAGGAGAGTAATATATATGCAGATGTATAGCCAGTTCAAGACTCCTCTCAGCCTAATCTCCAATCTTTAGTTGTGTCGTTTGCAATCGAAGCTAGGCTTCTGTCTGTCACAGAAAGTAGATGCCACCTGACAAGTCCTCTACTGCCTGTTATAAACTTTTCAGGACCACAGGGTCAAATTGCCGGGGAGGCTTCTCAAGTCTCGGCAGACCGCTTATGTTCAGGCTTAAAAGTTTATTCTGTGCTGCTCACTCACTGCAAACAAGAGGAAGAGTCTTCTGTCGACGTTCCTTTTCATTATTATAGTTGGTAATTGACTCTTAAGTATTGCACTCACCCCCAAATGTTGACGCTCTTGCATTCCAGGTGACCATTTGCTGTAAAATTATTTTGAATCTTTTTGCGCAGATTGTGGTACACAAATATACGATGCTGTGCCAACACTGAATTAGGGCTTAGGTCATTAAGAGGCAAATGCCCATGTGTTTGATTAACCCTCTTTAAATTTTTGTTTGTTAACCTATTTGTCCTTCTGGTAAGCGCTATTATATCGGAGCATTCAGTGTATATTTGTGTTGAAGGTGTGTGCAGGGCAAATGGTTCACCCAAAGATTCAAAAGTAAACCATGGTCAGAGTTCAAGAGTGTTTCTTGCAGGTGGAGGAATGAAATGAGGAAAACAAAGGAAAGCTAATAGAAAAAAGACATAACCATAATAAAGGCACAGATATGTCATGAAAGAGAATTTAATAAATACTTTTTTAAAATAGTTTTTAAAAAGACTACTGTAATTCAAATGAATAATACAAATAGCTTATTCAAGGGATTTGATATTTTAATGGTAATTAGGCTGGTAGAAGCAGATTTGGATATTTGAGTTTAACACTTTGTTGAATATTGAATGGCATTTGCCCAAAGCCATTGTTTATTCCTAACATTATAAGTGTGTACAGAATTTAAAAAAACAAATAGGAGAAGATAAGATCCATGCCCTGAAGAGTTTGTGGTCTCAGGGTCTGCAGAGTACAAAGAACGTATCACAGAACTAGACAGGTCTCAACATCTCCGGCACTATTAGCGAGCACACCATGGAGCTATCTTTAAATAGATTTATTCATAAGATAAGGCCTGAATTAGAGTACCAAGATAGACACTGTTGTGGTTTTATCTAAAAAAAAGAAAAAAAACCCAAACAAACCCAAAACCACAAAAGCTACAGAATTACCGGCTACAGCTGCCAAAATCCACTGGCAAAATAAGGTTAATCCATGAGTTCAAAGAGTGGCAGGTTGAATTTCAGGAAAAACAAGCCCTCCTGTGTTCTTTGGCAAAAAAAGCCTGCAATGATGTTCAGAATAAACATTCCCAGCAATGCTAAGTGCACGTTCCCTGCCCATGCTAAGTCAGTGAAGCTGCCAGGCAGGCATGTACAGATTCAGCCGAGCATGGAAAATGGACACTGTCATGGTGATGGCTCAGTGTCTGAAAAAAGAACTTTTTCCATTTAAAAGTTAGCCTTTTCATATTGATTTGAGCAGATCTAAAGAATAAATCAGATGAGTTTAGTGGAGGGGAATGAATGACTTTTGAATATGTTCTGTTGCTAAGTCTCAGCCAAGACACCTTGTTGCCTTATGCCATCACTTACATCCATGTGGAGAGTGCACAGGGAGCGTAAAACACTCACAGACAGTAAGAACAGCTTTTTACACTTGTTTTGCACCTTTTTAAAATATCTCTACAAAGCCAAGGTAACAAGGAACAAGGTTCAAACTCCACAGGCTGAATTCGTCCCCTGATTCCACGGTAACTCATCTTTGAAAAAATAACCTGGGAACTTACAGAAGGTAATAGATGATGTTTCTGCAAATGCACACACCTCTGTTTTATCACAGGAAGAGCAAAATTACTGGGTGGCTATTAATACATCTGAAGAAAGGGGAGTTTGTTGCTCATATAAACACATGCGCCAGCAGTGGGTGGAGTCCAGGATATAATTTTATTTCACAGCGCTCTAAAGCATAAGGTCACAAAGACAGTGTTTTGCATATCTGAAAGTTTAAGCTCAGGTTCTCTCACAGTTTCTGTAGAATTCAGTCTACTTGTGTGCGGTAATGCTTATCTACTTGACAGAGCGATAGGTATGCTGGAAAGCTTTGATGATATTGAAGTTTGTCAGTGGCAGTGGATCAGAGAAGCTGCCTGGCCCCGTTGCCTGATGTGCCCAGAGACCATCGGGCACAGAAGGTGCAGGAAATGGGGTGGCTCAGGGAGTCAGCTCGCTGATTTTCAAGCTGTCTTTGGCACGCGTTAAAGCAGCCTGGGGACTGTTTTAAACAACTCCAGTTGGGAATAAGCCAAACACAGTAGTATTCTGGCCAAGTCCCGGCACACTCCTTTCTCCAAGGCCAGACAGGATTGATGGTATATTAGCAGGGTTCATTGACTGCGTGCCAGTGAAGGATGTTATAATGCCAAGAGAAATCTCAGCTGGTGAGATCTGAAGAGCTTCCAGGCTTTAGGCACTGCTATATGAAGTTTATCTGAAAAACAAGTCCTGAAAGTGTGAGGTTCTGCATGTCATGGTAAAAATGAGAAAAAAACAGCAGAAGCAAAAGACAGTAAAAGGGAAGCACTTGGAAAGTTCAGTAATAATAAGCATTGCCACTTGGAAAAAATATTTCCTGAATGAACTAGGAGAGCTTGTGAAGAGCTATGAAGTCACTTTGGAATGGCACTGGCTCGGGAAGAAGACCAGTAAGGTCATCCAACAGCCATCCAAGGGACAGAAGAAAATACGATAGCAGAGCTAAGCCTATCCAGGTTCTGCAGGTCCCCATAGTCTATTTGCTGCTCTCTGGTGTTATGTTTAAAACTAGATCCTCTCCCTGCTCTAGCTCAGTCTCAGACATGTCAAGCAAGAAAAGCTAATTCCTTGGAGATATCAGGATTTAACAAGATTTTGGCAGAATGCAGAAATGGATGTCCTATCACAGTGGTCAGGTTCCATCCTAAAGCTGCCTTGGATTTTGCAGTATGCTCACTCCTAGAGATCTTAGTTCCTTGCTAGTCTCTGTTCCCTTCCTTATTGGAAAGCTGTTAGGTCACCTTGCTCCCAAACCAACAAATATCTGACTAGTATCCACTCCAAAGATGTTGATGACAATCCTGTTTGTGTCAGGATTTTATTTTGCTTGAATAATTATAAAGAGTAAGAAGGGGAAAGGATATTTTGTATATACAGCAATCATATCCCATATCTACCTTCACCTTGTTAAGCAAATAAACAGTTTTAGTCCCTTCTCATAAAATAGGTTCTCTGTTCTCTGGCTATCTGTCTTGCTTTTCTTTGCACCTGTGTCTATCTTTAGGGAAATGTCAGATTTCAGCAACTAAACTTACTATTATCTACCTCTGCAGGTACTTCTGTACCCATAGGTTACTAGTATCTGAGCACTTGTAGCCTTACAGTAGTTGGCTCTTTGTAATATTCCTCGGTTTAAATAATAAATATGCAGAAGTCCAGGGCTCAAAAACGCAAATATAGACCGCAGTCGTTCAAGGGTTGATGGGCAAGTCCTCTTCTGTCACTGAGACAAATTTCAGACCTGAAAGAACATCACATTTTTCACATGTGTAGAGGCTTTGCAGGTGTCTGGCAATCCACTGAAGTTCTGGCTAAGCTGCCAGACAGACAGCTAAAAGTTTATCTGCTCTTACTATGCAGAGATCAACCGTACGGTTTGTGTGCACACAGCAAGTGTGGTGCTCCCTGGAGGCATCCCACTTACTGTGCAGGTTTTAGCAAAGTTAGTTTGCCACATCCAAGAAGTGTAGGAGAAATTTTTGCTTCTATGCATGGTTCAGTAGCACAAGTACTGTAAAACTGACTCATCCCTAAAGCATCAAGTTTACTAAACATTGCCATCACTTCTCTGAACACAAATACAGCATCTATAGACATCTGCAAGGAATATGCCCACATGGATACATTAACTTTCCACTGAAGCCAGCGGTTTTCTGCATGAAGAAATGGTTCAAGACTGAGAAGCCATTCCTGAAGTCTAAATTTGGCAAAGTAGTTTGTTGCCTGGATGTTTTTGCTACCTCAACTAGTTCCTATAGTTTTCTTCAGTTTCTTTATTATTGCTTTGTCAGATTTCATTACTTGAACATTTTTCTCATCACCATTATCGTCACCACCACTGGTTATCATTACTGTTGTTATTATTATGTCAAAAGGCTGTTCCTTACCTCTTACCAACCTTTAATTGCTACAGAGAGATTGCATGAGCTCGTGCTCCTACTCTTCCTGGCAATGCCAGCACTGAACAGAGGGTGGATGTTTTAAAAATCTGCAGCATGAAAAAGTAAGGGCTTTGAATCACATTGGCATGTTACATCATCTAAAGGCCTTCTTCAAGGAACAGATTTTTAAGGACTGTGCTAATTAACATTGGCAATTGGCATTAGAGGTAAATCATTCCATTTAATTCTGGATGAGAGCTGTCCTTTAAGAGCACCTTCTGGTGAAGACCATTATTACCATTGGTATTATTTCATATATTTTTTGGCCATTTTCCTAACACCAGGCAAAATTTCAAATACGTGTCCAATGCTTTCCCAAATTCTTTTTTAATTATCACTTTCTTTCTCCCTGTACGCAATGGAAGTTAAACCAGGGCCTGGTTCAGCCCCCGAGGATTTAGTAGGTTTGTGATATTTTACTGAATTGTTTCTGGAAGCTAGGTGTAAATTGAAACCTGTGCCTCTGGGGAAAGAGATCTCTGAGAGGCCATCGTGCTCCTTGGGTAGTGCAGGAAGCCAAACCTCAGCTTTATGTCAGAGGATTGTTCTCACATTTTTGAGGTTTCATTTTCAAGTTCTCTGCTCCACTTTTTCACTTTCTTCATGTATTGATTGTCAGTGAGTGGGACTGACTTCTAAGGTAGCAGCCAGATCTTGAATTGGGCTGCATGGCTAACCGATGCTGTATGTTTTATTAGACATGTCCCTAATAGTTTTGCACACACATAAGCCTTGCAGGAATCATTATACCCTATAAGATGTCCTCCTGTATGCCCCTCCTGTCCATTTTCCCTTATAAATATGCCACTATCGGAGTGTTCCATTAGTATCTCCAACAAAGATGTTCAAACATGTTTTAAAACTCCCAGACATAAAGAATCAACTTCTTCATTGTTTGCTCTTATGATTACTCAATCTCCCAAGCGTCCACTTTGAGTCAATGCAGATTTAAGTTACCTGCACTGGTGTTTTGCAATTCTCCAGTATTTTAAACTTGTGCAGGAACACGTATGGTCTTCTCTTTACATCCTACTGGTAAATGGTGCTCCTAACAGAACTGGTCAGAAATTCTTAGTAATTGGGTGGGTACCATTGTCCTTAAAAGCCCATGCACTTTCTCTGTTGACTTGACCCATACCTGACACGCAATTCAATAGTAATGTTACTGTGGGACTTTGTGGAGCAGCAGTAACGTACCCTTTCAACACATGAACGCTATGTGATAAAGTGATGTTTTAGAATCTTTTAGTAAATACCAGTCCTATGGTTTTCATAATTTTTAGCCCTTAATCAGAACTGTTCTTACATGTAGATGTCCAGGTCAGACAGCTTTCTCTGCCTTCCTGGAAAAGATGAACAACTGGCAGCAAAATAGCTACTGCTCTGTCTTCCTAGAAATGCTGGTTGAAGAAGACCTCTGGGGGTCATTGGTTGAACTTCCCACCCAGACTGGGACTATAACCAACACCAGATCAAGTCAACCATGTCAGGCAATTCTAGAAAATCTCCAAGGATTGGGATTCCATATGCACCCTGGGTAACCACTCTTTTTCCCCCATCCCTTTCAAAAAGCTGTAGGCCGCTATTGAATCTCTCTTTTGTCTCCTCTCTGTCAGAGTAAACAAGCCCAGTTCTCTCAAACTCTCCTCCTAAGCCACTTGCCCAGGCCAGTAATAATCTTGGCAGCTCTCTGCAGCATCGCCTCCAATTTCTCCCCTTGAATTAGGGAGGTCCAAAACTGGACCCATTATTCCAGGTGTGGCCTCACTGGGGCTAAGTAAAGGAAGATACTAATTTCTTTTAATTTGCTGTCCTAATGGAGCCATTATGCAGTTTTGCTGTATTCCTGATGCAAATACACGAACTCATGCTCAGCCTGGTGTCCATGACAACCCCTAGGCCTTTTTCAGCATCTTCCATTCACATCAGTTGAATTCTGCCTGCTGTGGTCATGCCAGACCTCAATTATTTGATAGCCACCTTTTTGGTCTTGTGAAGTACAATGTGATAACTTTTGCTTTCATTAAGGATGTTGCTTCCCTTAGCCTTCTCCTGAAATGTTTTGGTTTTTTTTTTCTGATAGTCTCAGTTCCCTTATAGACATTCCTTCATTTGCTTCTGCATAGCGTTAAACAAAGCCATCAGTCTCCAGATTCAAGGATCTTCATGACCTACCCACCATCTCTTATATACCAGCTAGAAATGTCCGCCCTCAGCAGTTACGTGCCATACTTTCAAAAAGACACATTTGTGCTTTTCATCTGGCGTTTTTCATGAATGGAAAGAGCTCCTTGCAAACTTCTGTGAAATTTCATAATGCATATTTTTATGTGTATATACACCCATCTATAAAGATATAAATATATTTAATATAATAAGAGTCTCAGATTGATTGCACAAATAGCTCATAAAATGTCTGTGATGCCTCTTGAGGATGTTGGATTGGAAACATTGCGTAGTTCTGGGTCTCACTCTTCTGTAGCTCCTCAGTCTGTCCATATCTCAGTTTGGTTTCTTGTTTCATCCTGAGATGATAAGCACTATAGTCAGAAGCTGATTTTCTTTTCTGTGTATATTTAGACACTGACTAATACAATTTAACCTGCTGCCTGAGCAGGTGTCCAGTCATTACCATCATAATAATGATAATGATAATAATAAACCTAAACAAGGCTAATTTTAGCAGACACCTGAGCTTGGCTTTCTGAAAATTAGTCATTCAAAATTCTAAATATCTAGCTTACAGTCTGTCTGTTTTTCCTTTGCCATATGTAAAACAGGGATAAAGTACTTATCTACTTCCCTGGAGAGTAAATATATTCAATAGTGCTTTTATATACCACAAAGTTCTTATAACTAAGAATGCAAATGAGACAGATAGCCCCTTTCACGTCAAGATGTGTAGGCTAAACCTTTCTTCTTTAGCATTAAGAGAGAAACCTGAACGGCTTCCAATTTTTCCTGCAGCCGGGGTGGAGATGTAAAAATTTACACCTTGCTTAGGGAAGTTAAAAGAACAAAAATCAACACAGAGCATTCCAGGAAGAAACCTGCAGATTTTTATTTTAGATATCTGCAAGCAAGCCAAATGCAGCGCATGTTGCATTAGGTTTTCCCGCTCTATTAACTTGTATTCCCCATAGAAATATCCTCTGACAGGAGCACGTTTCTCCGCTATGCAGCGATGCTGGGCTTTTCCTGGTGTAGCCAAGCTGCAGCCCTGCAGCACGCTCGAGGCTGGGGCAGACACAAAGCCGAAACAACAGCACGCTGCAGGACAGGAACAAACACAGCCGTGCTGAAAGGTTCAAGTGCACCTCCTACCTCAACTGCCTTTTTCTCCAGAGAAGCCAGATTCTCCATCAAGGCATATATATAACACTTTTGAAGCAAGCACGCAGCCTAAAGGGGATAGAAACATGCTAGAAATAGGTCCCATGAGCAGTCAAGAAAGCTAGAAGGGTGAACATGGGTAACTGGTATTTAGTGGAGGTTGTAATAAAATACAGGCTTAATTCTTTTTAAGTTCTTTTTATCCAAAGATTTCTTAATTTTTTAGACCTAAGTTGAGCCTCCAAACACCTCTGTAAAGTGAATAAGCACTAGAGATGGAAATAATATAAAAAATTTTGCCTTGAGGAAAATTTTGATATTTCAGTATTTGTTCTCATCTTGAAATGTGAACTGAAACAAAAAAAAAAAATTCTCAAGGAACAGAAAGTTCCAAAAAATCACAATTTGTAAATGTGTGATTTCCTGCCACATTTCCTTGCCTGCTTTTGGAAGAAAAGTCTTATGCAGTCAGAAAATCAGTCTACCCCTCCATCCACCTTTCTTTCCTCCTCCCCAAAGCAGTTTTGAATCCTTTGGCTAATACAGCCAAAGGTTTCAGATCCTTTAAGTTCCTATAGGTTTAATTCAGATTTACAGAAAGAATTTAAATGAATGTCCCAGTGAGAACATGAACTGCAGCATGGACTCAGCAGTCGTCTGTTTCTTTGACGTCCCCTGGTTAATCCGACGCTGGTCCTCACTGGCCAGGCAGCACATGCCTCTTTTAAAAGCAATGGCATTTTACAATATAGATATTAAATTAATAATCACAGGTGAAAGGTTAGAGTGTGTATATTTGAGGAAAGTATGGAGTAAGGAAGGTGTTAAGAATTTTTTTAGGCATTGGATTTAAGAAACAAATTTCTAGAAAACGGCACTTTCTTTGTTCTGTGTCCCATAAGCAGTTTTTCTATTGTCTTTTGCAATCTGCAGAATTGAATTCATATTGAAAGGCAATAGCTTGGCATTACTGAATTAAAACATTAAATTTCTGTTTAACTGATCCAAAATGTTTTGTTTCAACTGCATTTACATTTTAATTTGGGTTGCCTGTTGACTCTGTCTTCCACCCAAGATTAACATAGCAACTACTCAACGTATTGCAGTGCTCCTCTGTACGCACTGCGATGGAGGACAACGCCGCATGGCCTGAGACCATTTAGGTCTGCATTTGAGGTGTAACCATCTAACCTACCAGGCCCACGACATTGCAAACGGACCTAAATTAAGGGTAGGCAATTACATGGTATGTGGCTTGAAGACCCATGGACTCAAAATGATGCATTTTGTCAGTCTGAGATCCACCACATTCCTTTTTAAGTCACATCTTTTCAAGTAACAGCAATGTCATGTCTCCTAGCAATTTTTTAATTACAAAAAGCTGTATTTTTATAAAAAGAAAATAAAAATTCCAGCTCTAAACTCTCCCCTAGCACTAATCGATAGACTGAATCTACTTGGTAGGTGAGTTAACTGAGACTGTAATCATATCCCAATTTCACTTTCATTGACGTAAAGTGAAAGTGACTCCATTAGAATCAATTGAGTTACATCAGCGTAAAGCATCTTTAAAAGATGTTGGAATTAGGCCCAAAAAGAGCTTACTTGCCTCTAACCTAGAAGCTGCTGATAGATCAGGATTACAGCCAAGGAATCCGGTCTCACAAGCTATTACTTTAACTGTTGATCCACAACAGAACTCTCCAGGTCTATTTCCTTTATTATAATTATGAAGTGTATATATAAGCATCTGCCTCCTGTGTAAAGAAGATAATTCCTTCTCAATCACACTCTTTAAAGTCCTCTTTTACTTTCTTGTTGTAGAAACCTGTTTCACAGATTTTTTTTTTCTTAAACCACCAACCGAAGGACACAAATGTTCTTTCATATTATTCGGCAAGTAACATTTGGGAAAGCAGAAGCACAGTGACAATGTTTTGTATGTGCCCAGGAAGTAAGAGGTGATATTACAAAGTGAAGTTTTGGAAAGCTAAAAATGAGCAGTGTAAAGCACAAGAAAGCAGCTGTAACTGTCAGTTTAACATCAGTGACCATATTGTAGGATGTACTGCCATGATAGATTAGTTCAGCAGTGATATTTAAAGGTTTCAAAGGAGAGAATTCTTATTTGGAAAGAACAGTTGTTAATTGTTTATGTTTCCAAACTGCCCACTGAGACTATGGCCATCCACAGTAGGAGTTGGGGGCAAGAGAGCTGGTGGCTCCTGGGGTGCCAGAAGACACAAGGATCCACTCAGGGACAGCAGAGCAGGGTCCCACCAACCAGAGCTCATCCCATCACCCCCAGCCAGGCTCAGACACAGCCCAGTGATGTCCAGACAAGTCTCCTAAGCCCTGAAGTAAGCTGTTGATACCCAAACTGCCTATCAGGAATGGTCCTTGGACTGTACTTGACCATGCGCAATGCCTAGTTGTTGCCTGGGAAGATTACATGGGGACTATGGTGAGAACAGAAGAGATCGTTGCATGCCAGGGTTCAAGCCTGGGTGTGGTGGAACAGCTGTACACATGCAACCATGGGGTTTGCTGCCAGTCAGGGATGGGCTGAGGATTGAGCTTGACCAGGGGACCTTCACCACCTGCATGGATGATGATAGCTCATTCCCAGGCTCAGTTCTGGGCCACTCCAATTCACCTTCTTCAGGATAAATCCTCTTGAGGTGGTGCTCACCATGGGCAGATGTTCTTGAGGCAGCATCAGTGGTGTAAACACAGCCCTGGCTTTGGCTGTACCTGTGCACTCATCCTGTGTGTTGCTCTATACCAGCAGTTAGGGAACACCTAAAGAAGGGAAGATATCCTCTCCGATCTCTTGTCCTACAAGTTGCATTATCACCAATGACAAGTGCGAAATGCATGGCATGAGAGCAACTAATGCCCAGGGTGTATCTAGCCATGTGCTTGCTCTTTTAAAAAATGTAAGTAATGCCAATTACAACTGCAAAGCAATATTGACATGCTTAATGCTGCTTTATTCAAAGATTATTTATCAAACTAATATGACCATGAAATTTTTTTTCTTAAAGAACTCATGCTATAATTTGTCTAGCCCAGAACTGGTCCAGAAATAAACCTCCAAAGCTCATTTTTATGAGCAACAGAAAAACTTGAAGTGTACTAGGAATAAATTAGCAGTTTCTGGCAGTCATTGTCAGCCCTGGATAAAGCAGAACCTGTGTTAAACATGTTTCAGACAGATGAGGAATTACATAAAGTATTCAGAACTGTAAAACAGAATTCTGCTTCGTTAAAAACTAAATAGTGTCCTCTTCTGTGTACTCCTGTATATACTTGCGGTTAAGCAGGTTGTTCAGCGTCTATTGATGTGCTCCTTCTTCCCTGCTGTAGAAAACTGCATTAACTTCTTAAAGACTGCATGAGGAAGCTTTAGGAGCAGATCCCTAAGTGCAGCATTTTCCTCGCTGAAGGCAGGGTCCAAAGTCTGCTGACTGAAGCAGCTACACTGTACTTCACGGGAGGCCCTTAAACTGGCTCCTGATAATCACAATAATTCTGTCATGCAGCCCTCCTCATCCTTCCTAAAAGGTAACAGTCACCCACAAAAAATCATTTGGAGTTTTGGGGAGCTTGAAAACACTACATTCCACACTGAGTCTGTTATTATTTCTTCTCATCTGGCTTCAAGGTTTATATGCAGTTAAAACAACCTTTGTCCTTTGCAAGCAACCTATTTTTGCCAGTAATTCACTCTGCTACTCTGACCTTATTTGCTGATGGCATAATTTGTCTTGCAACCCTACATAAATACACTACATCAATAACATTTTCTCAAGGCTATTTTCCCCTGAACCACACAAGAGTAAATTGGTTATTTTTCTTTTCAGCAGAGCTACAGACAACATTATAACTTTCCTTGTAAGGTTCTAATGTAAAGCAGGCATGCAGACAAGGTTTGTTTTGGTTTTATTGCTATTTTTAAGATGAAGACAATGTGGTAAACTAGAGCTAAAGTTCGGGGGTTTTTAAAACCTACAATTGAACATGACCTTTTCCATTCTCATTCAGTTTGCACAGAGGACTAATTTCCAAAGTAGTGTGGGAAGGAACAATTAAAGTTAAATGTTAATTTTCAAAAAGAAGACCCAGCTTGCCTTCTAGTTTCTGAATTGCCCCTGGAAAACAATTCAGGCTCAGCCTCCTGGGGAAAAGCATTAGAAACAAAACCACTGGCATGGCAAGCAAGAAGTAGAATAATATCTCATGAAATAAGACTGGTCTTTCTAAATGGTCGTGGCTTAAGGTAGCAGTATTCTCCTTCAAAGCTGCGTTTGTTATCATTTTCTTTGCTGCGGACTGTGGACTCCTACAAAGGGGCCAGATCCTGCACCCCAGCTGGCAAGAGCAGAAGACATTCGAGTCTGTCCTAGTTAAAAGTACTGTTACTTAGTACCTCTGTAGAGTAAGGGCAACCAGGTGACAGTTTTCTGAGTAAAGTCACCAGCCTCACCTTCCTAGACTGTTGAGGTCTGTGCCAAAAACTGCCTGTTGGCTATACCACACAGCAGTTTCCACATTAATATTCTTGTTTAAAAAGTCCTAGGCTTAGGGAGAGTTTCTTCCCAGTGTGAGCATAGGACAACAGGGCCAGAGCTGCTCAAATTTTGCACCCTCCAAGTTGCATGTGCGACTCTACCATGCTCTCAGTTTGATGTGTGCTTCCATGTGTGCACCATCTGTAAGACCAAGTCATGCCCAGGATCTACTGCCTGAAGCTGAGAGACCTCGACCTCCAAGTAATCATGATATCTTAAGCTAAGCATATATAAGCTGTAAACTGGAGCCTTCAATAAAAGTTCAAAGGATTTTTTTGTTCCCAGTGGAAGGCAATCTTCCAAATTAAATCTAGAAGTGCCAGCTAATTTTCTTTGTATCAATAAACACCATTCATAGATTTTGGTGGGCTTAAGGGAACACTCTGATTCTATGACAAGTTCAAACCGTAGGAGTGGCATGCACTAATTCCTGCCTAAAGTGCAATAGCCAGAGCTGAAGCATGTGGTGTCTTATGAAACAAACATCCAGTCCTGGCTTTACAGCTTCTAATGACGAAAAATTCACCACAAAAGTTAGAAAGTGATTCCACTGATCGATCCTCTTCATTAATTTTTCCTTTTTTCTTCTGAATTTAAGTCATCTTGGCTTTCCAATAATGGTTTTGTTCTGCCTTAGTATTCTAGATTGAAAGGACTTCTATTGAATTTCTATGGTCCACGCAGATACTTAGAGACAGCATCAAGTCACCCTGTAGTTTTGTCCTTGAAAAGATAGAGTACCTCCCATCCCCCAGGACACCACACTGCTGTCCAGGTTTTAGTCACTCCCCCTGCTACCCTCTCAATCCTTTCCAGGTTTTTAGGAACTCTCTCTTAATGAACTGATACCAGAAATGGACAAATTATACCAGGAATGGTTTTGTTCTTGTCAGACAGATGTATTATAATCTCACAACTCCTACTCGCTATTCCATATTTCTATCCATTATTCCTTTTGACGGCAGTGTCACCTGGGATCTCATTATTAGTTGATTATCCACCATGTCCCTAAGTACTTTTTAGAGTCACTATTTCCCAGGTTAGCCAACCCATACCATTATTGTAGCTTACATTTGCTGTTCCTATATACGTGGCCCTTGTCCATATTGAAATAGATATTGTTTCACTGAAACCAAACTCTCTATTTTGTTTCTCATTAACTGCTCTCCCTCCTCTATGGTCACCAACAGATTTTTCTCAGTGATAATATAATTTTCCCAGTCATTCTTAAAAGCTCCAAATAACATAGAGCAAGATGGTTGTCTGATGAACCCAGGGGAAACACAGGTACTCAGATACAATTCCATATTAGTAATGATGTTTTCAGACTTATAGTTTAAGCAGTTTTTAATATAAAGTGCATATTATAGGTCGTGGGGGTTTTATTGTTTTCAGAGTTGTTGTCATTTGAATTTATGAAACAAGATCTCTCATGATACCAGGTCAAATGTCTTGTAGAAGTCCAATATATTATGTTAACAATATTTCTCTATCAATCAAACCCATCAAAAACAACTTTTAAATATGATGACAAAATCCTTTTTCCATAACGCATGCCAATTAGCTGTTTGTTTGAGGTGGTGGGGTTTTTATAATTTATTTATTTGTTCAGTGCTATATCTGTCCTTCAATTACTTTGTACAGGTTCACTGCAATATAGTATTTTTTTCTGATTTGGATTTACATCATTCCCTTTTGTAAGGAAAATGTTGTAAGTAGAAGATCTGTTCCATTCCAGTGATATTTTGCTAGTTTTTTACTTGACTTCTAAGCTAATGTGTTGATTGTATAAAATTACTATTGTTTTTAAATAAATCTTACAATAACTCTAAATATACCTAATCCAGGTATTCTACTGGTCCTGTGAGAAAAAATATTTTCTTTTGCTTGTTCATTGTTTTGTCTTGGAAAAAATACCTTAAAACCCAGTTGCATAAATTAACTTTGAAAAATGACTCCTAAAATGAAAATGAAATATTGAAAGAACTAAAAAACAAAGCAAAACAAACCAAACCATAAATTCTGTAAGATTTTGATAGGAGATATTTGTATCTAGGAAAATGCTTGTACTTAGGAAAACAGATTTTCTGCAAGAAAACAATGATTAAAGGAAATTACTTTCAGAATCCTAAATACCTAGGTATTTCATCCATATTCATACCCCATTAACTGAATCTAATTATTGATAATGCTAAAGGAATCCCAAATAAAGAAAAAAATACTTATTAGTGAGTTGATCACATTTTTAATAATTCTGATAATTCTATACAATTTCACCTAGAAAAAATATGTTTTAGAACATCTAGTCATGCTAGCATCTTGACCCTTTACATCATTATGAATTCCCTGACCAAACACTGAGATAACCTATTCCCTCTAACAAGATCTGTTGAGAAACCAGGATCTTAATTTGTTTCATCAAGTAGCTGGGACTCTTGATTAAACATCCCTATCCTCCACACAAGAAATGCGTTCAGGATTTTGTTTTTTTTTTTTCTAAACCAATCTTTCTCTTCAAAAGCAGTACAGTGAGGGTGGAATTAATTTGTCATAACTGTATGCATCCCCTCTATAGATGTCTCCATCTGAGATTATTGCCCTGGCTTCCATTTATAGTCGATGGAGGTGCTTTTAGGGCACGATTCATCTGACTGAGTTCAGATGTCTATTTTAGGAGAGATGAATTGCACTTCAGCAGGGTCTGGTTTTCTCACTGATGGGAAAGGCAGTCTGGGGTTACTGGCTCAAATGCAGCTATATCCACTGCACATATTTCACGTTAGGTGAGGTGTTTTGCAGAATGACTTATACCAAGACCTACGACTACACGTAGTGCTATTTTTCTGGATCTCCTTAGCTTTGGAATGCCTCTCTGGCATATGGGAGAAGGAAGGAAGAGCTTACCTACTGAAATCCACTAAGAGTTTAATTCACATTCGAAACCAGTATTTCCTGTTAATTTTCTCTACGTACCTAGATAATAAATATATTCTTGGAGAAGGGGAGACCATAAGGATGGCTCATTATCCTTAAAATCCTTTGTGTTACCCAACTACTGAAAGGAAGATATAATGCAATTAAGAATCAGCCTTAAAGGTGGAAAAGAATCTGATTTACACCAATGCATCTCCCTTTAGCAAATATATCCTAGAGAAGATTATAAGACAGCAATTGTGGTGTAAGACTGCGGAAGGTTTCTCATGGCAGAAGAGTATTACAGGTGGATTAAGTGCCTGGAAGTGGAAACTACACAAATTCAAAGTTGAAACAAATAAAATGTATTTAACGTGGAACTGAATTCATTATTCTAACAATATTATGCCCAAATTGGATTTAAAGGTTATACTCCAGTGTAATGAGAAGTGACTCAATGAAGATATTACTAGATTGATTTCTACGGCGTGTTTATGCAGATTATAGTGGGTGACCATACAATGGTGTCTTTCTTATGCAAAGTCCTATTCTTACAGAAGTCATTGACAGAATGCCCATAGCGTTCATTAGGAGCAGAATTGCCGTGTTAGTGTCTGTTATGCTGTACCTAAATGTCTCATAATATCTGGTTTCTCAACCTATGTGAGCTTTTCCAGGGTGCGTAGGGTTTATAGATTGATTTATTTTATATTTTTGAGCTAATTTTGTACACTGAGCCCTGGAGAGGGTGCTAGACTGTGAATACATAGAAATTGTTAATATTACAGAAACTCAGTTGAAGGGAAAAATAGGAACTACTGAGCAATATACACTGCTTATTACATTCAGTAAACTTACAGCATTATATAAAATGGAACAGACTGCATATAATCTGAGCAAATCAAAATTCGTCATTTAATTTTCTGTCCATTTACTGAATGCACCAGTCGTTGAAGTGTACACTTCTGGAATAACCTATGTTCATAATTAAAAACCAGTATAGATTTCTGTGATTTTTTTGAATATCCATCATTTCAGATGAAGAAGGAGTTAGGACACATTAGCATACAGCATAGCATGTGTTTGTTTCTGCCTGTCATGTTAATTGGTATTTGTCTTCAAGCACACATGGAGATGGCTTCTCTTTTTGAGCAGAACACAAATGTTTTCTGTTATATTAAATATCATCAGGTGTCCAGGGTTGCACTGAATAGTCAGTTTTATATCCGTCTGTGAGGAACAGGTTTTGGAAGAAAAGCAAAGGAATTTCTACTTTCCTTATGTAAGTTTTTTTAAAAAAATAAAAAGTTTTTGTCTTCCTTTTCTTTCTTTTTTTTTTCCCCCCAGTATATATATTTGAAATTCTACCATAAGGGAAATGTCAGGATTTTCTGAATCAAGATAGAATAACAATAAGCCCCATCCGTTTCTAGTGAAGGCAGCTGGTTTATTTCCGTGTAGGCATGGAAAGTGGATTCTCTATTAGTGCAGTATTCATAATACCATTCGAACAGACTTTTTCTAAGTTCTTCATTATACCATATATCACAAGCCTTCCTTACGGGGGAAGGGGGAGGGGGGGAGAAAAAAAAAAAACCACAACAGTTCTGGTTTTGGTTCAGCGTAGTATTCCTAATGCCATTTGAACAGATCTTCTCCAAGTTGTGCATTGCTTACGTACGTTGCAAGATTTCCTTCTGATGAAAAGAAAAACAATTTTTTTTTTTTAACTTGGTTTTCAAAGTAGTGGGGAGTGTCCTTGAAATGCAGGCTCAAGCCCTCTTTTTCTTTGTTTATGGATTATTCTTCCACATGGGAGAAATTTAAACAAGTCCTGATTGGACTGTAAACCAGAAAGAATTAAACAATGGCTCCTACCCTGACTTGTGTAGCATTAGGAAAAAAAAGTACTGAACTCAAAATAACCAACCTGCTTTTCAATTGTCTGTATTTTTAACAGATTAATTCTTTTTTGTTCTGACATGAGAGAAGCCATGCAGAAAAGTTGTTGCATTTGCACACTGGGAGGACTGACACGGTTCACTGGTAGGTGATAACTGATGGGTAGTATCAGCAAAGAGACTGAAGGGGGATTATAAAATAAATAAAGAAGATAAATCAATGCAAAGCCAATTGCATAAAAGCCAAGATTTTAGTTGTGTGTCATTCCCACTCCTGTCACAGCATTAGAGGTTCATAGGAGGAACAGTTGGAATGGACCTGTGGAAACCATCTCCAAGCTCAGGGAGGACCATGGCCATGACTAGACTGGGGAAGACAGGGCTTTGCTTAACCATCTTACTTCATCCCGGGTTCAGACATTCTATGCTCCAGGATGGCCACACTGCCTTCCTTAATCTGGTTGATTAAACATCAATTAAAGAAAAATAATTTTTAAAAGCTCTTGTGAGTGACTTATACCAGGTTGTGTTAAGTATCAATACATTTTCTTAAAGTAGGGGGGGGGGGGAATAGAAAAGAAGGAAAAAAAAAAGAACTACTGAATTTCTAGGTAATAGAAAGGATTATAGTGGCTGCTTCATCTGATATCCAATTCATCTGGTTTATTAATCTCTGCATTATGCCGGTGACTGGGAAGAATTATTATTCTTATTCAGCACTCCATTAGTAATGATTATATTTTTTTCTGCATAATGGTTTATAAACTTTGTTGCTATGTAGGTATTTTAAGTTAGTGTCATCTAACCAGCTATAAAATGATGAGGTGTACTGCACAGAATCTATTCCAATTTTGTGTTAATTACTGTGTAATAAGAAACTGAAAAATTACCTTTTTAAGTATTTTGTGTTCTCTACAATAACCAACAGTATTTCCATTCAGATCCCACTTATTAGAGTGCTTTCCCTAAAATCTAAGATATAATGTTAAAATATATTTTAACTTCTTTAACTCTTTAACCCTTCTGAAATATATCCTTGATTCAATATAACTAATTATGGGAGTTCTTGGAAGTGGTTGAAATTGTAATGGAGTGCTACAGAGCATAATGCAAAACACAGATTATTTCAGAGTTCATTTCAAGAGGAACTCCTCATAAAACCTTACACATATGCAGACTGTCTGTATCCTTTTGCCTTCCCCCCGCCCCATCATAAATCTGAGGCTGTGCAAATTGGAATCCAGTTTTACAATTTTAAAAATATTTTAACAAGGAATAGCGGAGGCAAATGAATTTGCAATGAAGGTGGGCTTTGCATGAATGCAAAAATGTCATGTTATTACTGATGAAAATGCCATTTTATTGCTGATCGGTAGTCTGTGAGAGTAAGTTATTGGTTTTCTTTTGAAACTCCTTATATGTCTGGTGCAGAGTGGGCCTTGTGGATGTTTCACCAGCAGTTCCAATTTTCTTGGTGCATGACTCATGAGAAATACTAGCTGTGTGGTACAAGTCAACTGTGGAAAAATACAGTCTAGGAACATTTTAAGAACCCCAGCTGAGGCAAAAGTGGCTATCGTGGGGCCTGTGAACAGCACTATGGCTATGTTTATTGACACAATTAACACCTTACTTCTAACACAATTCAGTGAGCCACAGATACAACTTGTGGAAAAAAAACCTGCTCCTTCAGTAATTTGCAAATCCCACAAGACTATCATTCTGTCAGCCACGGCTGCTCTGTTAAACAACCTTCCAAGTAATCAGCTGCAGGAACCCTGAAAGATATATTATGATGTTATGTATTAATTTACCAGGTTCCTTAATAAGCTTTAAATAAACAAAGTTATCAAGCTAATTAGCATTCAGGGGAAAATGATGTTCTTTGAATCTCTGAAGTTCTGAGACTGGTTAAAATTCTCTCCAACAAAGAAAAATAAGCACGTTCAAACAATAGTTAATATTGTACTAGGAGGTACAGCCCAGCAGTCTAGAAAGCAGAAAACCAGTGTTAACTGTTTGACCTAAGATTTTTGCAACAGTCTAAAAAAGCTAAAAAGGGCGTGATTTTTCTAAAGTTAGGAAATCAGAGCTACAGAGAGAGCCTTGGTGGGCATTCTACTTGTGGCTGGTGTCTACTAAAGGCCGCCTGACCAAGGGGAGTCTACTGACAAAGCCTTCTTCCTCCAGCTC
>VYZW01011564.1:4817-30085 GCA_013401315.1 Balaeniceps rex
GTATATACTTTCTGCAGTACATAGTAAAACATAGAGGTAAGTGGTATTAAGTAGGCTCATTATAAGACGCATTCACTCGGTGCATTTGTCAGAATTTAAACATGGACTGTTTCAATTTTCTCTGACTGCAGAGGCAAGTAATAGTAGCCATGAGTCTCGTATCGGTCTAGCTGAGAGTCTGGAATCAGAGAAGAAGACAGTTATACCACTTGTGGTCGTATCAGCCCTGACTTTTATCTGTCTAGTGATTCTTGTGGGTATTCTCATATACTGGAGGTAAGTTGTTTTTTGCTTGCTTTTTTTTTTTCAGTTCTAAAGAGCTCTGATTTGAAAAATATGATTGACATTATTAAGGTAGTTTACAGAGGGGAGACTGGATCTCGTCTCTCATCATGTCTTTGTATTGCTCCCAGTGCTGCAGTGACATAAAGCTGACAAAATAAGGTGTCTTCTGTCCAAAATGCTCAACTACAATTCTTTTTGGTTGCAAATATTTTATTTCCATTTTGAGAGATCTTAGTAAACTTACTTGAGATTATTAATGCCTAGAAACCAAGTAACTTAACAGAGCACTGGGAAGAACAGGAGGGAAAAGAAAAATAAACAGCATCACATGGGTTTTTTTCCTATCTTTCCAATCCTTTAACAGTTAAAAAAGGTAGTTGTCAATGTAGGATGAGAAGCTATGGTCCTCAACAGGACTATGTGAATAAGCAATTCATATAGGACTGTGGGAGTGTGCTGTAGCTGAGATGGTATGCAAGACAGAAATGGGGCAGTATAATAGTATAAATGTTTTAAGATCACTTTCTGAGTAGCTCTTATGATGTTCTGTGATTAAAAAGTTGTTCTGCTTTGTGATTCTGCCTATAGCCAAACCAAAATCTGGCCCCCAGCCTTTCAAACTATTCAGCAGGTAACTACGGATGCGTTTCATGTGCACACACATGCTCAGGTCCCCTCAGTGGTCAGTTTCTCTGTGACTTGATAGGTTGATAAGACATTAAGAAAAAAAATTAGGCTAAAGAGAAGTGATAGCTATAAAAAGTCATGATAACATAATCAGTGAGGGCAAAAGGCTATATCTATACTGTGCAATAAAACAGACCAGCTGGCATGGCACAGATTTCTTCTGTACAGATGAAGTCGCTTCCCTCACAGGGGGAAAAAACAGAGTTGGCTGCATTCACATCAGCTCCTCGGGATGGTCTCTGCCCTGTGATAACCCCAAACTGTGTCAAGCGTTGTGTGAAATAATGCAAGTTGGCCTGAGTTAAAAGCATACTGGGAATCTTGTTAGCCATCTGACAGTATGTGGCAGTGCTCAAGCCTTTGGATCTGTTTCGCTGGTTCTAGATAAAGCCAGAGAGTTTTCCTAGGGACACATCTGCTTAAGCTCTCATAGGCCTTTCCAAATCCATGAACAACCCCCACACTTTCTCGAGTGTGCAGGTTGCCGGGGAGGAAACGCAGTGGTCCAGAATGGGGAAATAAGTTGCAAAAACTTCCTGCCATGGAGATTCTTGCTGTTTGGTGATTGCCAGGAACCTGACCCTGTTACTGCTTCTGCAGTGCTATCACGTAAACTAGCAGCAAGAAACAGGACCTTGCTCTTCCAGGAGCTGTACAACAAGGGGGAAGGCAGGCCCAAACATCTCACAGATGCTTCTAGAATTTGCTGCCTTTTTTTTTTTTCCCTACTCAATCCTGCTTAATCTAAAATGTATAAAAGTGTTGAAGAACCAGGAATTAGACCCGAGACTGCCCTGTCCAAGCTACTGACTACTGTAATCTCTAGACTATTGATGTCAGGGTTGTGTTTACTGACTTTTCTTCTAGTCTCCTGACATTGTTTTTCTATTGGCCTAGCAGGGCATGTCCCACATAGGGACAGAATACATGCCATCCCTAAACACACTAGGTTTTGAGAAATGGGGTTTGAGCTTTCTTTGTTCCAGGCAAGCATGCTAGCAAGTCAGACAGCCTTCAGCATGATTAAAGACAATTTTGAGCAATGAATTTTCAGAAAGATTTCTTCTTCTTTTCAAAGAAGTAGTTAATTGCCGTAAGAATTGCACAACTCATTTCTTAGTTTATGTCTAGTTGGATAATTATACTGTCCATCAAGGGGTTTCCAGCTAACCACTTTCATATTGAGAACCTTTTCCTTGTCTTTCATGTTACGCAACATGAACATTCATATTCATCTTCCAAAGGGTTTCATCCCTGAAGCTAAATAGTATTTGAAATCTCTTCTATTTGCCAAAGAACACCATCCATTTTAAGACCCAGATTGTACAGTGCAGTTCTAGTAATCCTACACGTTACAAGCTTGTTTTTGTCGAATAACATTGTGTTCATTTTGTATTCTCTCTCTGGGAATGAACAATTCTGTAACACAGGTCTTTCAAAATAAAACAAAAATCCTGTTAGCAGTAATATCTTCTTGAACTTGAATTTAATCTTTTCTGTATTTCTTGTGTACTACAAAATAAAATATGGAGCTCTTTTTTTGTTAATCCTCAAGAAAATTTTCTTGGCATTATGATAACACCAGTAACATGTTTCTTGTTTCAGAGGAATGAAACATAAAGAGTATGTATTGTAGGTAGGACTTTGTGGCCCTCTTTCAAAGGTGCCAAGACCCTCACCTCTTTTTAAAGCCTGGGAAAAATCAGAACATTAATTTTATTGCTATGCAGTTTTCTTTATGCCTGGAAAATATTAGTATAAAGTCTATAAGCATTTTTATGGTTAGATTTAGTTTACTTTGAAATAATCGATGTAAGCTGTCAATGTTTCTTTTTATAATGCTTTTTTTATGTGGGCCAATTATTTTCACTTATGAAAGATCATAAAAAGTTCAGGTTTGCAAGAAGGTATTCTATATTCCTTTGGCAACAGTAGTCAAAAAGTTGCATTGGTCTATCCTAGCTGGGTATTTGAGTGAATAGTGCTTTGAGTTGATTCCTCTATTAGCTCCTAATTTGAATACACAAAAAGTGTGTTTCATATGCAAAAGGTGTCTTATTTGGTTTAAAAACCAAAAAACTACCAAGAGCGACAAGTTCCAGTTTCTCGAGGTTAAAAAGAGGGAAAATTATTTTGTTCTTCACTTGAATGACTTGCATCAGAAAAATAATTCTGTACCATCTGTTGTTTGGGTTTTGGGTTTTGGGGGTTTTTTTACATGAAATTGTTAATCAGCACTTGAGGAAATTCCCCAATCTCTTCACTATCTCATTAGGCACGATTTCAATCTCTGTGATAAAATACTCATTTCTCTGACAGGGATGAAAACTTTTAATGGCAATATTGTCTAAAGATTGTCTAATTGCCAGTAGGAAAATACGCAATTTTGAACTACTCTGGTTCTGGGTATCAAACCTTTTGTAATTCAAGCAATTTTCAAGCAATGTCATTTTCCTTTCATTTCTTCAGCATGATTAAGATTACAGTGGAATAATCAAGGAGATTCTTTTGCCTGTTTAATGGCCTTGTTGTCCAGATAGATTTTTTTTTTATAGCTTTAGAGAGAATTTTCTATCCAAATCTAGAGTCTATCCATCTCTCTCAGTATCTGTCTACTTGACTGAGTCCTTGCAGCAGAGATGCAACAGGGATATTTGAATCTCCTTGCTCTGTTCTTTTCATTTCTGGGTGGCTTCATCACTCCCATTTTGCTGAATTAACCTTATCTGTTAAGGTGACTGAAATGGAAAGTTTCTCTGTGATGACATATAATGTACTGGAAATTGCTTATGAATGTTTGTACTCTTTTGGCACAGTTCATAGAAGCGATGAATGAAAATAAACCTGATGAAATGATGTATAGGAAGAAATGTCAGGCTATTTGTACGAATCAGTTTTTGTAGTGGTTATCATAAGAAGAGCTTGAAAAATAGTAAAATGGTAACAGTTGTCACGGGGAGTTGTACCATTCAAGATTCTTTTTCAACAAGTATATGTGAATCTCAGTAAGAGACTAGCTCTAATCATGTAAACAGCAAACTGCTAATGCAGTTCCAGCTACATTTCTATCTATAGACGTACTGAATATCAGCTGGCTGTCATGAAGCCTCCTAGAAGTTACATGACAGCAGTGCTTCGGAAATGACCAACCCAATGACAGACAACCCCCTGAGTAGTCATTTAAATTTTAACTTTCCTCTACCACCCTATATCTTTGAAACACAGCTGTCAAAGAATGTTCGCTTGCTTATCCATGACTTGAAGTGATGCCTTGAATCCTGTGTTAGGTTTATGGGGACAGAGTTGAGAACCCTCTTTAAGGACAGTTAAACTCGCATATGCAGAGACACACTAAAAACAGATTTAAACTTACAAAGGCCACGCTCATCCATCCATGAAGGAAAAACTTTTCAAGTATGTGACATCAAATTATAAATAAAAGGGTTAATCAAATTTGAAAATTAAAATTTCAGCTGACAGACACTTAAAATTGATTGGAACCATTTAAAAATGGAATAATTGGAATTATTGGATCCATTGAGGATCCATTGAAAGATCCTTTGGAACCATTGGATCTTTAAACGATCAGCACCATTTAAAAATAAATTCTAATAAATGGTTGAGAATACCTATTGGCAGATATCCTGTGAGCACAAAAGATCCTGAAATTCCCAGAGAAAGAAGTAATTGTGCCTCTAAGACCATCCTGGGCAAGCACAGGATGTGCAAACCCATCCTGTCCCAGATGCTTCTGGCTTGTGAGGTTCAGCTCCCTTCCTTGGCCGACGCAAGCGGTGAAGACCCTGCACACGCACACACTCACAAGCACACACGGTGCCGCGCTGTGTTGCCTGCCTCGGTGACAATCCCAGTCAAGCTCTGAGCAGTCCCTACCCCAGGGGAGAAGTAGGCAGCACATATACTCAGCCAAGGTCCAGGGCCCCACAAGCCAGAAAAATGATGTCCTCTGCAGTCAGAGGCGTAGTCTTGTCCCCAGTGGTTCACTTTTAAGCGTTCATTCAGATCTAGTATTCCTTCTGTTAAGCTGACGAGCTGACGCTGCATGGCTTCCCGTACAGATACAGACACTCTAATTAATTCAGTGGCTTAGCATGATCTCCATATATAAAGTGTGTGTGTGTGTTCGAAGAAGCACGGTGTCTAAATTACAAATTACAGTTTTAGGTTGAAGATCTAAATGCTGTGATGAAAGGTGTAAATTAAATAATCAGGTTAACATTGAGCGATGGGACCTTTGTCTGGAAGTTTGAAATAGTCATCACTTTTTTCATTAACAACAAGTGATAATTAACGAGACATGGTTATTAACATTAGGTTTAGTCATGAAGGCTTTCACTGCTGATGCAGAAGCAGATGGAGTGCCTATTTATGAGTCTTATTACAGGTTAAGTCAACTGCTATGAATTTGTCTCCCAAATGTGCTAAGGGTGTAATTTATTTTCAGCCGCAATTAACTTGTTAAAGATTAAAGATACAGTGGCTCAGTGAGGGATAGTGAATGTATGGCACATTATGAGGACATTTTAAGTACTGCTTTAGTTGTGAAAGCCATTATGCTAATAAAATTCTTTTTAGCGCAATCTTTTCTCAAGCAAGGAGGTGACAAAACTCTGTAATGTTAGTCCATAAACTTTAGGTATGATCATTGTTCATAAGCAGTAGGTATTACGGGGAGGACATTTTTGGGTTTTAGAGCTTTGGTGTCAGGCTGCTCGGCATGGTTGGTTGGTTGGTGCTGTTTTTAATAAACACAGTACATCAGCATTCTCTGTGCCCAGCAGGCAGGGCCAGACTTTCCAAAAGTGTTTAGTGATTTGAAGTACTTTGATACTTGCCTACCTCTCACAGATGTTTCACACACAGTCCTGAGACCAACTCTTGAGTATTATGTAGCATTGAGACAGCCTCTCTCGCCTCAGCAGCCACTAACTCTATGGGGTGCTAACGTTAGAGCCTCTGTAAAGATTAGAAAGATGTTCCCAAGCACATCTTGAATGTGTTCTTGGTCTGCATCCAAAACTGCCATTTCTAAGTAAAACTGAGTACACAGTGGATAGTCTTACTCCAAATACATCATGCAGAGACAAAGCTCCTCTATGACCATCACAAATATGCTTTTAGGGGATTCTAGCTGGACTCCAAATTTAATTGTCATGTGAATCACCAGAACTATTTTGCATGCCACAATTTTCCCTTTGATGTAGCTGTCCACTTTTCCTTGTGTTTTAAGAGAATCTGCATTGTACACAGACAGAAAATTCCCAACACATTCCAAGAGTACGGGCATGTTTCCCAGAGGCTTAATTCAAATAAGCTTACCAAAGTCTTTATGATCTACATGAATGGTTCTGGAAAAAATGACAGTATCTGCATATTCCCTATCTATTTCTCAAAGTAGCCTCAAGATTTCTTTTTGATTATAGCAATTAAGTGAGGGTTTTTATCCATGCAGTGATACAGGAACGGTACAAAAGAATTTAAACCACTAGTGATTATACAAAATAGCAAAAGATCATATAATAGCTTCAGCCAACAGCTTTGAAAAAGCAGAATCTTGTAAATATGAGATTAATATTTTCCTGATGCATATATTTCTTTTTAAATTTAATGATTAGTGAATAATATTTCAAATAGATTAAGTGACCCAGAGTAAAGATTGTTATTAGCATGTCTAATCATATGGAGATTTTTTAATTAAGGAGGCTTTGCAATGCTTACAGCAGCAGTTGGTTGTTTAGTCCCCTGAATAGCTTGGACTCTTAACAGATGCTATTCTTATTATCTTCACATCTGGATTACAGCACAGATACAAATAACATTGTGGGTCATAGTTAAGGTTGAGTCCATCCTTCAATGTTTTTGCAACAAAGCTGGCATCTCCTGGAGTTATAAATTCCCCTGTTTCTGTCAGTCAACTTCAGGAAGTCCTCCTTGGTTAAGGTGTCCCTCGGTGTTGCAATTACGTTATGAAAAAATTGTTTAGTCCCAGTCATAGCAGTTCCAGAGCCACCATTTTGTCTGTTACAGGGCATGTTGCCTTTTATTGCATTTCCATGTCTGCAGTAGGATCTATCGATGAATTACCAGAACTGACCTCGTACACTGCTCCATCTTCAGGCTAGCATAATCACATGAAAGGGGACAGTAATTCTGTGTGCAAATTCGGATAAGCAAGGAAGACAGTGGCATTTTTTATACTTGGAGTTGTTGTGCAGCATCTACGGTAGCTCCTGATGCAGATTTCCTCTTTCAGCTTTCACTATGTCTGATGTGTGCTCTGTCTTCTGCCTCTGGTATAGGTAAAGATGTATGAACTGTGTATTATGCTGAGTTAATGTAGTATCTTCAAGTTGTATGCATAATTTGGTGGTGTGTTGGGGTAATATTTATATTATAGCAGTAGTAGTTGACACTCCATGAAAACTGGTTTTCAAAACCATGATTTCTTTCTTACTCAATAATGCCAGAATTGCAAAAGGTCTCAGATGCGTTTTAATTTTTGCAATATTTATTTATGTTTCTTCCCCTGCAGGAAATGTTTCCAGACAGCTCACTTCTATTTAGAAGATAGTACATCACCTCGAGTGATTTCTGCTCCCCCAGCTCCAGTCTTCCCAGTCTCAGGTATTTTTTGTCAACTGTTCTGTGGATTGGTGTTAGCTGCTGGAAGGTGCTGCCTTGTATGTGTCCATATGAATTCTTCACACACTGTAACATCTGTAAACCAGAGATTTGTACCCTCTTCTACTTGAGGTACAGGTGCGCTTGACAGAGGCAGAGACTAGTGTTACTAATATTCTATCCTCTAGGTAACACAGAAGAGAAAGATCCTGACCTTACAGAGTTGTCTCAAATATGCGCTGTGCCTTCTAGCCATTTGAGGTGTAGCCTCACTAGAAACAGCTTCTAGCATAGCCATCTGAGCTACACTAAATAGCTCTAGTCCATTGTCACAAAGCAGAGGATTACACCAGCAGCATAGTCTGCTGTATTTCTTCCTTTAATTGAATTTGTCTATTTGTATAGAACATGACCTGTTCTTTTTACCAACAGGACCAATATATGCCTCATCTACCGGCATTTCATTTGCAATTACAATGTTTTCTTTAACTGACAGATTTTACTAGCATATTTACTACTGGTAAAGTTCTCTGTGAGCCTCTCATAAAAATGATACAGAAGTGCAGAACATTATTAGCATCTTCTGGTTCAATATCCACAACAGTTATTTGGAGAAACTGCTTCTTTTCTTTCCTCCTCAAAGATTATCAGAAGAGCACGTGCAGCCCTCCCAGCTTTTTCAATCTGAGTAGAGTGAAAAGTACCTTAAATAGATTAATTCTGCAGCAGATCCCAAGCCACATTTTCACAGATGAGAAAAGGGTATCTTGTTCCACAAGTAATGTTTTTTCAAACTGTGCTATTACACAGGGGGTTGGGTTCCCTTGGAATGACTATGGGAAGCAAAATAAGCCCTTGTGTAGATAACTAGTAAACACATTTAATTAAATAAATCCCGAACATTAGACTTCTGTTGTAACTGAATGGTAGGTGTCTTTAAATGCCTCTTGTATTGATTGCTATTGTTAGGAGATGTATAACCTTTTTCTGAATGGTTAATAGGCAGGGTTATAGCTTGATTTCAGAAAACATGTGATTATATATGAATGTCAAGTGGCAATCATTATAGGAAATCTCTGCTCTTACTCTCTATCATTAACTATATTGTAGTACAACTGTATAATTTTCTTGCAGTTTTTCCTGACTGGCTCGCCTCAGGGAGATGGTGTTTTCCATTGTCATAAGACAGAATTACACTTAGAGTTATTCTGAGTGCTTAAAATAGGTGTCTTGGTGCTGGAGGTTTTCCTTCTGAAATACTGATAAATATTAACTTAAAGAGAAAAGTGTTTCTAAGTGACTGAAAGATACATATAATATTTTGTGGAAAAAGCTGCAAGCACTGAGGAAATATTTTTCTTTTATTTTGTGTGCAACAGGCATCAAGTGAGCAGGTTTTGTGTTTTCTATTGCACAAGTGTTTCAGCAGTGTAATTTTACAGCAATTGAGACTAACCATGATATAACACTGGCAAAGAGTATAGAGCAGGAAGAGCACTTTGTAACTGCTAAGTTTAATTTTTTATTGTAACTATGACTAAAAGCACACTCCACAGATCTCATTATATATTAATTTTTCCTTTTGTGGGGTTTCACTGGCAGAGATAGGAGAATTGCAGTTATTCACAGAAAATGCCCTGGCACTTCACAGCATAATTCAAAGACGCATTCAGAACAAATAATGAATTACAGAGTAATATTAGGACCCACTGTCAACCTTTAAGTAGTTTCAAGTGATGCCTGCCATCCAGGTATAAAATATATTCCTGGAGTCAGAAGTGACTGAATTGGGAGATGAGCACTGGCAAGGAAATAAAACAGTAATTACACCGAACCTGAGATCGCTTTCTCCCTTGCTGTCCTCGCTCTGAGGATCATCTACCTTGCCTTCTGTTTTTGTGTTTGCATATCATTAGAATAAACACTTTATGCCAGGTTTCATCTCTGAAGTGTGAAGATAATGTTATACATTTGTTCAGCTTCTCTTAGGCTTGACTGGATAAATTCACTTTTTGTATTCAGATCCATTCATGTAAGTGGAAGACCAGATGGATTTCAATACAAATCAACAAATTCTTCATAACTTTGTTTACATAGCATATTTGCAGGAAAGAGAAGATTAAAAGTCCCAGAGGTTTTTGACGTGATCTCTAATGAATGTTCTACACAAGAACAAGTTTTTCTGTATTTGTACAAAGTAAAAAAGAGATGTCCTGAAATCATCAGGTGGAAAATTCAGACTCAGTATCAGGACCCAGAAGTTGCATGAATCACATTTATTGGTTGAGAATGTAGATATTGTCTTTGTGGGTATCCAGAAAGTCTTAAACTTAAATCTTTCACTTAAAACTTGAAGTATAAAGCCTGATGTGAAAATTTGCAGTCAATACTCCCAGGATCAGACATAAGATTATTATCAATAGGTAATCATAGAATGGGGGGAAAATCCCTACTGAAAGTACTCACTCATGCAATAAAAGATGAAAATTAGTTGTTGTTTCCTTTGGATGCCAGACTTCTCCGCCTGATCATTCTTTCTTTACCAGTATTATTCAGAGCTCTGCTCCTACCCTCTCCCATTGAACATCTTGTAGCAAACTGCTAATCCTTCCATTTCCCCTTGCCTTCAAGGTAGTTCTGAGTGCTCTTCAATTTACAGACAAGCTCAGCATCTTGCAGAATCATCACCTTGATTTGGGGGGCTTAAAGACAGAGCAAGACCTAGCAAAGCATTTTCTGTATCTTCTTTCTGAATAGTCATTTAGAAATGTGTAATTGTTAGAGAATGATTTTAGAAATGTTAATGGTGTTAAAGAGTGTTTTTATTTTTGTGGGAGCTGTAGATCCAAAGTTGATGCCAAAAATTTTATTTCAGGATGTTGTGTGGACTGCCTACATTTAAACTTCTTTATATGTCACTGGCTTTTTATTCTTCATAAATATATTTTTTGTCTTTTCCCACCCCTAAGATGATGTTGGAGCAATTCCAATAAAGCATTTTCCAAAACATGTTGCAGATTTACATGCAAGTAATGGTTTTTCTGAAGAATTTGAGGTATGACTCTATGGCGTCATCTTTCTTCTTAGCACGTACAAATAATGTTAAGTTTAAATTCCTGGAAACAAAGAACTGGGCATTACAGTCTGACTTGGGGACCAATTTCATAAATGCATGTAAATATAAGTACTGTGAGCCCAGTAAGGACTGTTTATGCATAAAGATTAGGGAGATTTATAAAAGCCAACAGGACTGGGATGCAAATGGGAACGTTTATCACTGTTACAAATACTAAATGATTGTGTGAATAAACTATGCAAAGATAATGCAATCTATATGGTTTATCAGATACAGTTGTAGAGCTAAAGCTTTTCCAACACTAACGCCAATTGAATTTTGCAGAAACTACCCACATTTGCTTGTTCCATTTACAGAGAAAAAAATATGGGAGTAATTATGAGTACATGTGGCAAGACTTCTGATTAACAGGGGAGCTAATGTAGTCTTCATATGTGGTAGTGAAATCTTTACAGTTCCTTTCCTAAAATACATGGTTCATAAGAGGTATTTCAAAACTTTGAAACATATGCTCTCATCAGATATTGTTACTGTCACCATATGTAACTAACGAACTTCATTGTTTTTCACATTCATGTGCATTAAAAGCAATTTAAAGATAGATATGTTCTAACTTAAGTTACATAAAATAAACATTATAAACCCAAACTCTGTAATTAAAGCTGTGCTATTAAAATTCTTGACGTGATTTCTAACAAAATCAGTCAGTTGGGATGGCAACAAGTTTTTTAATTGATCTCTATTGATTTAAAATATTATTATAATATTCCTGCTGCAAAAACAAAAATACTGAAAGTAAAGAAATTCATAGGTTTGCATCTTTGGGTTTCGCTTTTGTTTCCCCAGCCAATGTGTTGTGATCTAATGGACCAAAAATTCCAAGTCATTCACCTAACCTTCTTCATCAGCATTTCTTCTCCAATTCATTTAACGTTCAGAATATCCATCTGATTGTGGAACCAAACTTGTAAATGCTTGTGAATGTCCAGTACATGTCCATATGTTACACATGTGCATATGCACTGAAAGGGCTGGGCTCCAGCTAGACTGGCTGTTATTAGAGCAGATGTTGAAGGACTGTGTAAATACAATGGTAACAAAGTTCTTTCACCATTAGTGAGGACAGCAATACAGAAATCAAACTGTTCATCCTAAATTGTTCATCTCCAAAAATTGTTCTTTTCCTAAATTACAGCAGTGATCCAAAGACCAAATAGGCTGCATCTCACTGAGCTACACCTACACCATCTGAAATATTTCATGCTCGTTTTAACTATTACAAAAAACTCAGTGGCCTTACCATTTCTTGGAGATCCTTTTTGGCTTTACAGACTACCCCAGAATTAGTTTCCTGGTCTTTTCTCTACCGATAAAGAACTTAGAAGATATGGAAAAACTGAAATACAGTAACTGTCTTTGCAGAGTCAGGATGCATTTGCAGAAGAGAGTACAGGGATGGTTCAGGTTTTTTGTTTATATTACTATAAACCAACTCATATTTAAAATCTAATTTTCAGACTGGCAACCACTTTTCACATATATACTTAAATAGCTGAAGGTGAAGGTGATTAATATTAAAATAAATCCTAAAAAGTGCTGGGAAACATTATTATAGTATTTTTAGTCACAACAATGTATTTCCTACTTAACGATGTGGCCCTTATAAATGCTTGAGTTTCCTGTCAGTTCAGGTAATCAATAAAATAAATTAATTTTGTGAGTTTTGTAGACCTTGTGCCTGTCTTTCTCAGGCCTGCCTCTCTCTTTATAAAAACATTGGGGTCACTGAGAAACTGCTGGCAGACGGAGGGCTGTGATGTGGTCCTTCACCAGTGGGGCTGGCTGAGCGGCACGCCATCCTGCTCCACTCAGGGTTTTACAGCTGAATGCAAAGAGAGCAAAAGCATTCCGCAGAGAAACTAATGGCAGTTATAAGGACCAATAACAAATCCAACGAATGGTTAAATATATAGATAATCTGGCTAAAGTCAGTGATGTTGCTCATATGTATAAGCTTTCACCGGCCTAAGGTCTAACATTAAAGCTAAAGATAGGAAAACAGATGCCCATATTTTAACAGGAAAATTACCTCTTGTTTCCTTTAAGAGTTATGTCAAAATATTCAGCTTTGTTGTTATTATGGAGATATATATTGCATGACCATAACTGTTTTCCATATAGTAATTGTAATTTATATAAGCACTTTTATCCATTTGTTCTGTGCTGTGGAATTTGATTTTTTTTACTTTTTTTGCATTCATTCCCTCATTAGACACTGAAAGAGTTTTATCAGGTAAGGAATTATTTCACTGCATTTTTTTTAGCAATGAAGTAGTTGTAAAATATCATAGATAATTGGGTATAAGGTTGTGGTTCTTTTTGTGCTGGCTTGCTGTATTTTAAGACACTTTATGTATCTTAATGCTTACTAAAGTATGACATACGTTTTTTTTTTCCCCAGGAAATCCAGAGCTGTACTGTAGATCTAGGTATTACATCAGACAGCTCTAATCACCCCGACAACAAGAATAAGAATCGATACATAAACATTGTTGCTTGTAAGTAAATGCATCACTTGGTGTTTTGTTTAAGAAATAATTATAGACAAGTATAGATTTATATGGTATTAGAGAGAAAAAAAATACCTTTACACTGAAAGCTCTGGCTACTGTTCAGCAAAATGCTTGGAGAGGAGTAGCATGAGATTTCACATATCTTTAGGTTAGTCCCCTGGCATTCTGCTGCTTTGATGAGCATGTGTTAGCAAGACATATTTGTGTCTTCTGTGATGGCCCAAAGGGGGTTGGGAGATTTCATTATAATGCCATTATAAAGCTAAAGAAGCTGTGTTTTGATTGCCAAAATTAATCCATCTTTGATCTGGAATAATGATGATTTATCCTCTCTAGGAACTTCACAATCCCTGGGTATATTTACTGTCATTTATAAATATAAATGTACTGGTTTTATGTTGTATTGTGCCTTGGCACAATGTAATAGATCAGCTTCATTAGCCAGGACACATGTTTTCCCATTGTGACGCCCTTCTTCACTATCCCAGATTTTTCTTTTCTGAAACACATCTATTCAGTTTTGTTAATCTCTCTTTGAAGCTATTGCCTCTGGGCTCTTGATCATTTTCGTGGCTTGATATGTTTTTCTTAACTCTCTATAGTATTTCAACTTTGTTCTGATAACAAGAACCTCTAAATTAAATATATGTTCAGCATTCAGCGTCACTAGAGCTTAATAGAAAAAGAGACAGAATCAGCCCATATGGCAGAAGACAATGTAAACCAGCAGCAAGAAATCCCATTCCACCTGACTGAAGATACCTCTAGAGCAACGGGAAGTCAGGGATTTTCCTCTGCCACTCTGTGTTTGTACCTGATCGTACAAAAGGTGCCAGCCCCGTGGCTTTTTTATCAAAGGGCAGTGCGCAAGCAGCTTAGGGCAGCTCAAGTAGGAAGAATTGCCCTCTGCAACTGAATCAAGCCTCTAGTCCTTACAATCAGTGCAGGCTGCAGAAAGCTTCAGCTCTCCCTGAGGTAGGCACCGCTGAGGCTGTTCGGCTTACCGGCTTCTCCAAGGTCCTGTTGCTCTCCAGTCTCTGCTCTTTAACTTGGAATTAATGTGCCTAAACACCAGTGCCTACTGTCATTGAGACATCCCACTGTGCCAGCTTGGCCGTCATGACACAGGACTTACAGAAGACCCGTGCCCCTTCACAGGCAGCAGCTGGAGAGGCTGTAGGGGAATATGGCACAGTGCCTAAAATGACCCCAAGTGCTGCTGTTCCAGCAACTAAATTCTGAATCCCTTGAATCCTTGGCTTCATTAGTTTGTTTTTCTGCAAACTAGAATTTTGAATCTGATTCATACCTAAGCACAGGATGTTTGCATATGTGATTGTTACTATATTAGTCATATGTGTTGTAAAAATCCATTTCAGTATTTTTTGAAAAGATTTCTTGTAGAAAGAATATAATTCTTACAGAAAACTATGCTTATTTTCTCCCTTGTTTTACTACAGATGATCATACTAGGGTTAAATTAGCACAGCTTGCAGAAAAGGACGGAAAACTGACTGATTACATTAATGCCAACTACGTTGATGTAAGTTCCTTTTTGTATCTGCCAGCCTATTCATCTGTCAGTCTTTTCTGTAAAAATGGATATATGGAGGTGAATAGACTTAATTTTTAAAAAGTATCACAATATTACAGATTTTGTTAGAAAAAACTTTTAACTGTCTAAGTTAAGCCTACAAAGTTAAAGCACAGGTAAAACTCCAATTCTTTCTTGAGTCCATCTTGTAGCAGCTGCAGCTTAGTGAAGAGCTTTATGAAACAAAAAATGATCTGTCACATCTAAGTCGTTTTAGAAGCATTTTGCATCTGAATGTTTCTTCTTTTATACATTTTTGGTAAGTGGTTAATTCTTCTGTCTGAGGTAATCTCATGAGAGGAAGATGCCATTTGGCCGAGAGCCTCACCAGGGTACCATTTATTCAGTTTTCGTTACCTAGTATTTTACATGTGAATGATGTTGATTCGTTTTTCAAACCGCTATCATAACAGCTGTCTCATAATCACTATCGTGTCAACATTGTGCCGGAACACGGGCACTTGAACATATATCCTATTTGTTGGAATGATAAACACTGACATAACAGTTGCATTCATATGTCATCTGGTACCACAGGGTTTCTGCGATTTGGATAGTGATAAATTCAAAAGTACTTAAAAGCTTTTGAGATTCTTTAAAAATAGATACATAAAATGTCATGTACTCCTCCCAACCTCCTTTTGCTCGCGGACTGTGGTTTGACAAGTGTCATTTGTTATATTTCAATTTAGGGCTACAACAAGCCAAAAGCCTACATTGCAGCTCAAGGGCCACTAAAATCGACAGCAGAAGATTTCTGGAGAATGATATGGGAACATAACGTAGAAGTTATTGTGATGATAACTAATCTCGTTGAGAAAGGAAGGGTATGAGTACCTTTGCCTATTATTTATTTCTCTGATGTTGATAGATCTACCTCTAGCAGACTCCTTCCTTTCTTTTAAAAATCCGGTTTAGGCATTTATTGAGCAAAAAACAACAGTTTGTAGTAGTTGCTTGTCCTGGGATTGGCTATAGAAGTATAAAGTTGAGGATTTGCAGTATGAAACTAAAGAAAACATTTAAACTCAATTGTCAACAACAAGTCTTGAAAAGACCATGTTCTAACTACAAAAAAATTGTCTTACACTGAAAAAAACCCTTCTTGTATATATTTAGGAGTGCCCAGACTGCGGACCTTGTGTCACATTCTGCTAGCAATCTGCTCTCCGTCATTCTCTTTCTCAGGTGTGCCTTAGACCCTGCAAAGCAGAAGGCCATAGTTCGGGTGAATTTTTTCTGGATATTCACTGGCTGCTCCCTGTTAACATCCTGTGGGACCCACAGTTCCTTTCCTACTACATGACTAAATACATGTTTGTCCAATGAGACAAAATGAGGTCAAACCCCATCACAGGTTGTGTGTTTCTCTGGTTATGTGATGGGAGCATGCATGTACCCTGGGGTCACATGAGGAGACATTGCATCACACTTGCCACATACTGGCAGCAATGCTTAAAATGGATGTAAGTCTTGTCATATGACCTATTAAGCATCTGTCAGACGATACAGACACAACAAATGCAGACAAGGGCTGCACTGGGAGTACCACTTTATTTATAATACCATGATGTAAACATGTATAAAACTATATACTATAAACTTCTATACGTTTATTCTTCTAAATGCTGCAAACTTCTAGTACTCCTAGAGAAGGCTATATGGCTACCCAACCAAAAGGCTGGACATACAGCTCTCTACTGTATATTCTGGCCACACACAAGCTCACTCTTACCCTCGCTGATCAGATATAAGTATACTCTGCCCATGCTATGAGCTAACCAAAAGCCACATACAACTCTACTGACTTGAGTGTATTCCTATTTTTCCTATAGATCACCTGTTTTTTTCTTTAGATTTTAGAGTGGCTATACAATGGCAAGTTCCACAATATTAGAGCCCTTTAACTCTGATAGTATGATTTAAACCTCCCTTTTTTTGAGTATTCCAAATAAAGAGCATCTTTGCACAGCCATCTCTCTTTACAGCGTAAAACACACATTATTTGTTCTCTTAACGCTGAAGATCATGTCTATCACAAACTGGGTATATTGAGAGTCCCTGTATGTTTTGTTGTTGGCTGTGCTCTTAAATTTGAACATTTCAGCTTGCTAGTTTGACATTTTGTTTTCTTTCCCTTTTTCTCTGTTTTTCATTTGCTTTCTAACAGAGAAAGTGTGACCAGTACTGGCCTGCCGAAGGTAGTGAAGAATATGGGAACTTCTTGGTTACTCAGAAGAGTGTTCATATACTCGCCTATTACACTGTGAGGAATTTTACTCTTAGAAACACCAAGATCAAAAAGGTTTGTGGCAGCCTGAAAACATAGTTTGGGCAAAAGGGAGTGTTAAAAGTTGCTCAGGAATATTTTTTAAGGCAGTTGGCAGCTCTTTTCTGTTGTATGGGTAAAGCTGAATCCTGTAGGTCTCAGCCAGCCAAGATGCTTCAGAGTTAATTTGACCTGATCAACAAATTGAGAAGATACTGGCCTGTAGTACTGGTGTGATGTAGGACCATCAGGGAAAAGGCTGTGATCACACTGGAGAGCTGATTTGGACTTTGCCTGCCTGATGAGCAGGAGGATACATTTTCAGAAAGTGAGCAGCCAGTAGAAAACGTGGTATGAATTAAATCATCCACCTCAGCTATCAATTTTCCTTTTTAAGGACTGAATTTTTACCCCCTTGCAAAACAGATGAATCCACACCTTGTTTTACTGTAATGAGAACCAGCATGCTCTCAGCTCAGCAGTGTGACACTGGCTACTTTGAGGGGCATTCTGAAAGCTTAATTTATTTCAGCCACCTAAATGTTAGACATCTAGTCTCTCAGCCTCCCTGTACAATTGATGGCTAAAGTACAGCACTTACTACCAAGTAATTTATTCTGCCTATTTTAGGAACCAGTCTTTGAATGAGATGACCTGCTCTCTGAAGGTATCTCTGCCTCTGAGTTGCCATTGAGGGAAGGAGCTTAGAAAAGCAGCCTGCACAAGGCTACTTCCCTGGTAGATCACTAAAGCTGAGTGAGGTGAATCCTACCCTTTCTGTCCACCCAGCAGAGGAACCAAGTGGCAGAAATAGCTGGCGACTCTTAAGAGCAGCTGTAATTTGTTCTCCCTCCAGTGCTCTTAGCCTTTCCCTATGACTTTCTAAGGGACAGTGCTAGGTCATTTTTCCATTCAGAGGGCAAGCTGATGGGACAGAAGCACTGGCGCTTCCTCTTCTCTTTGAAAGCGGGGATATTCAGAGCTAGGTGGCATGCTGTTGACTAAATAGGGACAGTACTAATTCAATAACTATCAGGTACGGAAATAAAATTGTGAAGAGTTGCCATTCAGATGTGAGCTGCTTACATATGGAATTATTCTTCTGTTGCAGGGTTCCCAGAAAGGGAGGTCTAGTGGACGTATAGTAACTCAGTACCATTACACCCAGTGGCCTGACATGGGTGTTCCAGAATACACGCTGCCCGTGCTCACCTTCGTGCGGAAGGCATCGCATGCCAAGCGCCACGCTGTCGGGCCTGTTGTGGTTCATTGCAGGTGTGGTTTTTACTGCCGTAAGGTTCACTCTGCTTTTGTTTTGCAGAAAAAAGAATTTTCCAGTGGTGGGTTAAGCAAAATTTCGCGCTCACATTTAACAATTCCTGATGGAATAAGATTAATTTCTTAGCTGATATTTCTATCCTTGGTAAGGCCAACTAATCAACTGCCTGTGCCACTTCTATAAATCTCCGTAAACAAGGTGATGCTGCTCTGCACTATGTTCTTTTTTTTGCAAAAATGCTTTTTTTTTTACTTTTTTGCACATTTCTATACTACTCTCTTGATTGCTATGAGCTTACCAGATACATATGTAGCATTAATTGTTTCATTTCTGCAAATATATCGTTAGGATGGTTTTGGCTCATGCTTTCTTTGGTGCAGGGATACTCTGTAATCCTAAGAGGAGCTCTGTCCACAAAAGAAGACTCGGCTGTATTCCTGGCTGAACTACAACTCTGCTGTTTTTAACATTACTCTGCGCTCTAGCAGTCATTTGCAATGGAGGAGCATTCTGGGGAACGGTTTGAGGTCTGCATGTGCCGCAGAGTGCAGGCAGGTGTTCTGTCAGTGCTCACTAAAACTGGGCAGCTCAGGGAAAACTGGTTAAAAAGGGCTTGTAGGGCCTGGAATGACTTCACAATGCCCGTGAAGGACCGGGTTATTGTAAAATATATAAGCAGGTTCTGGTTTTCCACTGTAGTACCTCACCTTTGATGGAACATTTGGAAAGAGAACCTCCTCATGAATTCTGTCCTTCTGGAGCTGACTCTGAGGAAGCCAACAGGTAAAGTCGCCTCACAAATGCTGCAAATGAAGATATTTTATTTCTGGGATGGTCTAATCTGACTGAAATCTGTTTGTAGCTTGGAAAATGAAAATTCCACATTTTGGTTGTTCTGCTGCTATCTACATCCTGCCTGTTCTTGGGAAGTTCAAAATAAGAGTTTCCCCAAAATGCCAAGTCTGAGATCCATGCCAGCGGGCTGAGAGATCAGCAATACAGTATTAGTCGATTAAATTGAGTTTTTAAAAAGTGTAGAGTGGTAAGTTGTGTGGCTTCAGTCAGACCTCTCCATTGGGTTGTAGGTATAACTCACCTCTGTCTGCAGGCAGTTTTGTTCAGCTTTTAGTTCACCTGTCCCCATGCACTGTGGAATTTCAAAGGAGTCATCTCATGTTAGAAATGTAACTTTTATTTATCTTTTCAGGCTATATGGAGGACACAGATGACAAACTTAATGAAACTTTTTTTAGCTATTTTGATGGTTTGGTACTTTTCATGTTTTGTCTTTCATAACAAGTACAGATGGTGTCTGGTAATCTTTATACTTTTTTTATGTCTAGTAGTGTGTTAATAACCTGGACCTTTCAGTTTTATATCACATCTATTTAGACAGTTTATTACAGCAATCTGAGCTCATGCTACCCATGCTTTGTGCCACCTGTGTGGAAGAAATGAGATGACTGAATTAGCACGTATGGACTGAGCCTGGATCTGCCCTTAAGGGACCATGCAGACCCAGCACAGTGTTGCTGTCAAGTTACACATACCAATGCATATAAAGTTTCCTAATAACTTAGAGGGGAATTACAACTGACTAATTCCCATACATGACTAGATAACAAAAAATGACCTCTTGACCTAGTACTCCCTACCCAGCTATTTTATGAAAGAAAAAGTCAGGTTTTAATCTTAGGATACAGCCATTTTTATGCTAAATGAGTCGGAGTTCATAACAGGAGTGAGTTGATTAACCCTTTCTTCTGCATTTTCCCTTTTTAAGAAGGGTTTCAACCGTTGCTTGTCGTCTTAGCTGTATCTGAAGAGCGCTAAGCTTTTTCTTTTACAGATGTACCTTCAGCAGCTCTGCCACTTCCTGGGGTTTTCCTCAGTCTGGTATCTTTGAGATCTCCTATATCTGTAATGGGTGGCATACTGCAACTTTCCCTTTAAAGTGGTGTGTGTTTCAACATAGAAGAACTTGAGCACATTAACTGTGTCCAAATGCTGTATGCCACCCTTTCTAGGTATACTTGACAAAGTATCCTAAGGAATATCGGAAGCCTGAAAATTGCAGACCTGCAGGAAACCCCTTAGTTCTATGTCAATTGATACTTCAAAAATTGTTTGAGAGAATGATCTTTAGATCTATTCTTGCACAAAGAAGAAGATGAGTTTAAAAGATTTTTCTTCATTACCAGCCTTGAAGTTTTAGCAAAGTATATCATATAACAAAACAATTTGTAGAGGAGAATCTTCCCTACACACCAGTTTGTTGAAAAAGCTATGTATAAGAAACAGTTCTTTTCATTATTGTTTTACTTCAGGCTCATGACTATTTTTTTGTTTTGTAGTGCTGGTGTTGGAAGGACAGGCACATACATAGTGTTAGACAGCATGCTGCAGCAAATTCAGCATGAAGGGACAGTCAACATATTTGGATTCTTAAAACACATACGTACCCAAAGGAACTACTTGGTGCAGACTGAGGTAAGAATAAAATATATACAGTGAGAGACTATTACGGACTACTTCTGTTTGCAGGAGGAGAGATGATACAGTCCTCTTTTTGGCACTGCCAGACAGACTGGCAGCCAGTCACCAAACTGGACTTTCCCTTTTGCTTCCCTTGTTTTTATAGAGACATCCTTCTAGTCTTGCTTAGAGCAATGCACTAGAGCTTACCTCTCTTGTCTGTTTATTAGGGAGGACTCAGAAGAGAGAAACTCTATAAATCTCACTCTCTTGGTGGGGCATGTCATTGATTTTTTTAAGGAAACACCATTGTCAGGTGTTCATATCTTCACTGAACCTGATCAAACAGTTGATATCAGGCAATAAAAAGTAGGGAAAAAAGCTGTTTCAGACAGAAGATTATCTATCGCTGCTTTAAACTGAAGATTATGTATAGAATAGAAGAAGGCCAGAAGAAAACAATAAGGACAACAGCAGGGCATTTGAAAGTCTATTTCAGGTTTCAAGAACAGGTGGTTAGATTCCTCAATGCCTTTCAATAGAAAAAAAGGTAATCAACAACAGCATGGGCACTTGTTCCAAAGAGTGTGATAGAGAAAATAGAGGACAGCAGTAGGAACTGGGAGTGATCACTTTATAGCAAGAAGGGCAGGGAGAGTTGCATAACAAGCTGACTTGGAAATTTGACTCAAGGCTGTGCTTGCATTTTTAACTCTGTTCTGTGAACATGAGATACCACAGGTGGAGGGGATTTGGTATTGTATCATATATACATTGCATGTGTAGTTCAGTTGTGCTCGTAAATGTGTGCTGTTGCTGCAGAGGGACAGCCTTCACTGCAGCAGATCACTTTTGAGAAAACTCCCCTACAGCAGCATGCTGTGAAGAAATACTGACCACGTCAGAAGTGGCAGCTTAGCCAGAGGTGTCCAGGGGTACCTGAAAGTAATCAGAGCTTGGATGTTTGGTTTTATTTTCCTAGGAGCAATACATCTTCATTCACGATGCATTGGTCGAAGCGATACTCAGTAAAGAAACAGAAGTCCTTGAGACTCACATTCATGCCTATGTTAATGCTCTCTTGATACCTGGACCAACAGGAAAGACCAGACTGGAGAAACAATTCAAGGTGAGCTCTCCGAGATAGTAACGCGAAAAGCTTTAGGCTTGCAAGCTTGAATGACTTAAAAGTAGGTATCTATCTCCACACAACTTTCATTAGCTTTATCTATCTAAAATGTAATTGCTGAGCCTAAATTCAGAGCAATTTAACAAATGCATGCAGTCAGTTGGGACAAAAGAATTATTTGCATACTCTTAAACAAGGAATTTAAAAAAAAAAAAAGAAAAACAAGAGCGTGAGAAATAGTCCAGTAAGTAGATTTTGGAAAATCTAACTGCGTGCCTTTCCACGAAGATCCCAAAGATAAAACAACAGTCTGGAAAGATGTCATTCTGGCAAAAATGTCATGAGCCATATTGGTCAATCAACATACTCCCCTCAGTGTACAACACTGGCTAGAAGACAGACTTTACTGCAGCAGGCGATAAGTGAACGCTTTGGTGCTTGTGGATGTGGAGATCAGTGTGTGCATGCACGGGACGTTCAGTCACTCAGAGACAGGGCAGACCCAGCTGGGTAACAGCCCAGAATCTATGAGGGAAACAGCTCATTGACTCATGGGGAGAATGGGAAGTCTAGCTCGCTCACTGGGTCACTTACAGAGGAAACACAGAAAATCCTACCTTTTCAAATGAATTTGAATCCAGAGAAGTAAATCACACTTAAACGTTTTCCAGATTATGTGGCAAAACAGACTTTGCTCTCCCTAATTTAACAGGAAATGAATTATTAGAACCTTTCTCTCTAAGGATTTTAACTCTAAGGAGGACTACATGGGATAATGTGTATTCTTTCTACAGTTAGCTATTGGATCATAAGTAAAAAACTTAAGCAGATAAGTCTGTAGGTAATGTCAGTAGATAGTGAGGCTATGAAAAATATTAATACATTTATTTTCTGAAGTATTTTGGTCACATGGGCACAGTAACTAGTATTTCTCCAAGACAATGAACAATACAGAAAAACAGAATAGGAACAACATACCAAAGGATTTCAGAGTTTGCTGCTATCCTGGCTTGAATGATCCAACAGTGTTACACTGTTTTTCCCTGGGGAAAAGTAGGGACTCTTATCTCAGCTGTGATGTGCTTGGAGAAATAAGCATCCTACCTTTCCTGCACAGATGAAAGAATAAACCACATAATATATACAAACAGATGTGTAAATATATAAAAACACAGAGTGTGCAGTGCAAATTGCAGAAGCCACGGAGAGCTCCAGTTTCAAAAGCTTAAATATTATCAGAAAGGGACATGTCTCGCTCAATCCTTTGCAATTTCCTTTGCAAGCTAAAATTATTCGAATAATAACAAAAATGTGGAGTCTTGTTTTACTGAAGAACTGTTTTAGATGAAAAAAATTGTGGTCTAATTCATTTTGATGAAACTTCCCTGGTTTGCTATCTGTAATTCCAAAGCAGGCAGCTTCTGAAAGCTACATATGCCCAGCCCAAAACATCACAGAAAAGTCTTTTGAATTCTTTTGAACATTCTGATTATCTGGCTGATTTTTCTAGCAATCAAAAAACCCCCTACAAACTAGGAAAAACCTGCTTTCCAAACTTATTACATGCCTAAGCAGTATATATATACAGCATTGTGCTGTATATACGTATATACTTGTTCCTTCTCATACTCTTGTCTATTTGAATTGTATTAGTTGAAACAAGTAAGTCAATGAGACCCCCCCAGATCAGTCCTATTTTCCTCTCACAGGTTTGGAGAGAAAATCAGGAAGCTCATAACTGGGATATCTAGAGATGCCTCACATCAGGAGCTATACTGTCTATGTAACAATGCAGATTTTTTCTGCACAGACATTTACTGTTTTCCAAAACTATTTAAAGTTACACAAACAGCTGTGCAGGCAAAATGGAAGTGACACCAGGATGGCAACAAGCGCTGGGGGGCTGGATATGGAACAACATAAAATGGCATTTACTTCAAAGACATGCTTATGGACCGAGGGCCTAAGAATCATTTGAACTGATAAAACAGTGAAGAAAATATTCTGATGACTTGCTAAGTAGTTTAGCCAGATAACTAGATACCTAAAGTTAAGAGAGACGGCAATACATGCACCCTTCTGTTTAATGCAGCTAAGGAAGAAATGGCTTTTGTTCAGTTACCTGATTTTATTTTTTTTTTTTAATTTCATTGTTTCAGTTACTGAGCCAGTCTAACACACAGCAGTGTGATTATTCAACTGCACTCAAGCAGTGTAACAGAGAAAAGAACCGAACTTCCTCCATCATTCCTGGTAAGCTTGTTCAAATCGCCTTCTCTGGGTGGCAAAATGTTTATGAACTCTGTGTGTCAAACCTTTAACCTTTCCTCAGCAAGAATTGAAGACATTTGCACTGGTGTGGAGCAATGCTCTGTAAAGTACTTTTAGTGAAGAAATTATTTAAGTACTACACATAGGAAAACAAAACAGATGGCTGGATAACACTTTATCCTGATTGATGGAGCTTAGTGTTATCTTTACTATGAGATATGTGAGATAATTGCTATAATATATGAGTCATTGCAACATACGTACTAGTTCATGACTTTTTTTTACAGTGGAAAGATCTAGAGTGGGTATCTCATCACTGTCTGGTGAAGGAACAGACTACATCAATGCTTCCTATATTATGGTAAGTCAGTTAACTGTATTGGTAAAAAACAATGTCCCATTGTATAGCTGTTTTCAGAGCTGCCATGTGTCCAAGTTAGGGTGGCACAGTCCTGATTTTGAAAGCTCCTTCCTTCCATTATTCACTCTGCCTGAAAGAGTTACTTCCCCCAGGAAGTATTATTGCTGTTATTACTGGTTTTAAGTTTGGTTACGTGCATTGCATTTTAACAGAATGCAGAACGAGAATCCCATCATAGTTTTAAAAACTGGTAAAGCTAAATGCCACCTATGGAAGGATCTTTTAGATGAACTAAAAGTGTTAACTAACGAGTTAGTTTTTAATGGCTGTACTGTGGTTTGCCTTCCTACCTGCTCATCTTACAGAGCTTTTGCAACTGGGATAGCCCAAGGCACCATAGCTCATCAGCTTTCCATTATCTTTTTGTCCCTGGATTTTCTTCGACTCTTTTCCCCTTCATTAGCTGTGAGGGAGGAGTAAATGCTTCCTGGACATTCAGGAAAGAGATGGGAAAGCTCCCTGCAGTCCTGTGTATGCATGATCCTACATCAGGTGCATTAGTGCAAAGGAACTCTCTTTTGTGGTAAGAAGTTGATCAGGGACATCTGTACAAATTAAGAGACCGCC
>VYZW01011564.1:30793-51545 GCA_013401315.1 Balaeniceps rex
TGTCCACTACAAGCTTCCTTTAAATGTTAATAGTTGGGCATCAATTCTGAGTCTGTTGATTTTGTTTTGCAGGGTTATTATCAAAGTAATGAATTCATTATTACCCAGCATCCCTTACTACACACTATCAAGGATTTCTGGAGAATGATATGGGACCATAATGCCCAGCTAATAGTCATGCTTCCTGATAGCCAGAATATGGTAAGTTTTGTGGCTGATTGTTATGGGTTTGTGTATGAATTTTATTAGTATTACCATTTTGAAATATGCAGGACATGAGACATGCATTTGAAATATGCAGGACATGAGACATGGATTTTGAAAAAAAAACAATCAAAAATTAATAATACTGCACTGAGTGTAAAATCCCCAAATCATCTAGTGGAAATCTGGGCAGATTGCAACTGGCATGAGAAAGTATTGAATCATTCCTGTATAATTTATAAAAAGAGCCAAACAGCAGAAGTAACCGTTATGCAAGGTTAGGTTTTGCTCCAGGACTTTTACTTTAGTTGTAATATGGCTTCTTCAGCCATTATTAGGTAAGGGGAGAAATATGAGGTTGCTTCTCTTGCTCATCTCCTAAAGTTACAAACAAATGTATAGCAGGGATTTATCTGACTCTAAACAGCAAAGGAACCTCACGTGTTCATCCTGCATGTGTAATTTAATAACAAATGAATATGTTTTTCAGTTACTAGAAATGCAGGAATATCTGAGAGCTTTTAGGTTGGTACTTAGAGAAATCTTGAGGTGTGAGAGGGCATCATGTTTGGTAATGAGTTTGGAGGAAAGCCATGCAAATGCTTTGGAGAGTCTTGCATGATTGGAAAAACAGGTACAACCAAGACAATGTTTGTTTTTTTCTTCTCATCAAATGTTCTATGAATGTTACACTTCGTATGAAACAGGTGGATTTTTAAGTTAGCCCTTGTAATAAGGGAGGTTGTTTTGCCAGGAGATGCTGGTTCATTATGATCCCAGTAAGAAAGACACTCAGACTCTGTAAAGTATCATTTAAAATGCTATTTATTAGAGCTAACACTATGAAGGAGAGGGTAGTATAGATAATCTTGCATCCCATCGGATAGATGCTGGGAGCCCTGAGTTGTGCAGCATTGAACATATCTCTGATCAAGGTACATCACGCCATGCAGCTCCCGTCCATGGAAGGGTTACCCCCATTTTGGTCGTTCAAACTATGATAGGATTTTCTTAAAAGAAAACAACTCTCTTCATCATTTCTGCTGTCAAACAGAAAGGATGTTCTCATGAGAGCTTCGTGCTGCACTTTTAGATAATTCCGAGGCCACACAAGTGGTGTAATCATCAGTACAGAGTGGGGAGCTACCTGCAGGCTCCTATGTTATAATCCACCAGCTAAATTTATCCTGTGGCTGTGAGCTATGGGCAGCACAACACAGCCTGAAGGCCAGGCTGGACATGTGGCACAGCACAGCACATGTTGACTGTTACGTCAGTCGCTATCTCCATGGAGTACAGTGGTCTTGTGGCCCAGATCAGTACAGAAGTGTCTGAAAAACATCACTTGTGATGTTTGTAATCTCACTCCAATTTTGATTTGTCAATTTAAATCTAACTGGCTGCATTGATTACATATGTGACACATTATTTATTATGTTGGATTAAGTTTTATTTTAAGAACTCAACATTACTTACTTTTATGGCTTCTTTTTTTTTCCTGAAGGCTGAAGATGAATTTGTATACTGGCCAAACAAAGATGAGCCTATAAACTGTGAGAGTTTCAAAGTTACTATGATTGCTGAAGAACACAAGTGTCTGTCTAACGAGGAGAAGCTCATAATCCAAGACTTTATCTTAGAAGCTACACAGGTAACACTGTCATAAACATGTATACTCAGGACTTGATTTGTTAAAGGTAATGCCTACGTTTTGTTACATTTTCTGTGGTAAATGAGTGATAAAATTCCATGCCCTTGAAACACCCAGGGAGGGAGTAACCTCTATAGATAATGTGGTGGCATGGGGAATAGGGTAGTCCAACCTCCACAGCAGTGGGATTCTGTATCTGGAAGCTGGAACTGGACTGGAATAGGGTGAAGGATAAGAATAAAGTCAGTATTTTACCAAATTGATCTATGGTTTTTTTCACTCTTTTAGGATGACTATGTACTTGAAGTGAGGCATTTTCAGTGTCCAAAATGGCCAAATCCTGACAGTCCTATTAGTAAAACTTTTGAACTGATCAGCATCATCAAAGAGGAAACTTCCAACCGTGATGGACCCATGATTGTACATGATGAGTAAGAACTGCAGCTTTCAGTTTGTTTTGATGTTTTTCTGTAGAACCATCCTTTCATCTCATTTAGAGTGAAAGCTGCTGAAATAAGGCAGAAAGTCGGCACCTAACAATAGTGCTGCTGCTTCTGTTTCAGCTGCATCAACAAGAGAAACATTTTTATTTTATCACACTTCAATGTTTTCTTTTCAATTCTATCATTTTGATACTCAGATGATTGTCGAATAAGGCACTGGAGAGGAAATCAATCAGGGCTTCATTGTGTATTATTGAAAGAAGTAAGGCTATTTAGATGAGGCACCTTACCCTTCCCCAGCTGTTTAATAATGGCCAAAAATAACGAAATGTTGAAATACTGAAGGACCTGAGGCCTTCAGGGTTTGGTTAGTAGAGGATTGTAGGGAAATAACTCTAAGACTGGATTTTAAAGATTCTCCAGGAGTTGTCACCAGGTGCTGTGAAGGTTGTGTTAAGGCGCTGCTGGGTAGGCCTATTTCAGAAAGTGTAAAGATCACATGACAGAAATTAATCTTACCAGTTTACCCTGGATTTTGTATTTTCTCCAGCTGTAGAAACTTGATCCAGTTTCTAGAGACTTTTGGTTTGTGTTTTGTTTTGTTTTTACTTTACAAAGGCATGGAGGGGTGACAGCAGGCACTTTCTGTGCATTAACAACACTGATGCATCAGCTGGAAAATGAGAACTCAGTGGATGTTTACCAGGTAGCGAAGATGATAAATTTGATGAGGCCTGGAGTCTTTACAGACATTGTAAGTAATAAGCAAAACGTATGCATATTTTTTTTCTATGTGTGGTATTATTAGCATGCTTAGCTCTTAGGGCAACATTACTGAACCACTGGCATCTTAGTTTGTGCGTGAGTTAATCAAAACTGTCTTCCAGAGTAGTAGTAGTAGACCTAGCAGCTGTAGTAGACCTGCTGCTTATTCCAAAACAAAGTATTTCCCATGAAAACCTGTTATGCGGTTATCAAGTGGTCATATTCAAAACGTGCAGAGCTGCCACCATCATCATAAAATCTGCACTATGTCATGTAAATTAAGGTTTTAATTCAGGAGGAATAAATTTGTACTCCAAGTAGACCCTGCAGTAGTTACCCTAGTTTTCCATTTCAGGATAGACTTTGATCTTTTACGATCTGTTGAATGGTCACTTGACACCATTGTCACTGTGCTTACAGAAAGAAAAAACAAGAAAAGTGTAACAAATAAGAGTTACTTACTAAGTCAGTGTTATACAAATGAAAATTCATCACAGAAATTAAAAACTATGAACCCTGCCCCGTTGGTCATACCACTACAACTCTGACTGCTGTAGAGCTACAATGGGTGTAAGAAGGAGAACACTTTAAGAGTGAAACGTGAGGGTTAGCACTGTCACATTTTTGACAGCAAAAACAGGCCATGACACAGGATTCACAGATGTGTCTGCCCCTTGCCCTGCCCAGCTAGCCCAGACTGAGGTGCCTGGCAGACGTTGCAGTGAAAATGAGAACTCTTCCCACCTCAGCAGCACCATTAGGACCTTCACTCCTCTTGCCCCAGGAACCTCCAGCAAATACCTAGGCCCTTTATCTCAGATTTCCAGTTTCCCATCCTGCTACTGCAGATTTTCAAATTCGTTGCTCTTCCTATCCCTTATCTCCTAGTGCAACCTAATAGTCCAGACCCCAAACCCCACTCTATTTAGCCTGTCTTACTGCTCCCCACTCCTTCCATCACAGAAATTCTTTATCCTCATATATCCATCCTAGAACCCAAAATATTCCTCTGCCCTTTCAGAGAATCCACTGTTACCTGATGCAGCCCAGCCTTCTCTGTGCCTGCACTCCCGAGATGCTGCCCTGCACAGAGCATCCAGCTGTTTTCCCCTTCCCAGCCCACACTGCGGTCCAGCTGGCTTCTGGCACTCCCCATTTCCCACTGCACCCAACTGAGACCCCCTGCTCCCTCTAGGCAGTGGCCTCCTCAGTGAATCTTCCCACAAAGTCTCGTCTCTCTTCCTACACTTGGCACTTCCTACACTTCAAAAACATAAACAGTAACTGCAAGTACCAAAAAAAAAAAAAATCTGCTTGGATAGAATTCAGAGGACAAAAAATGAGAATATATTCAAGGGGGAAAAAAAAGCCGACAGTACCCCTAATCCTGACCCCATTCAGTCAATGGGAACTTCGCAATTGACTCTAACAAGGGTCAGGCTTAGCATATAATATTTCTTTAAAAATACAGTTTTCTCCCCAACCTGTACTGTGTTCCTTAATGTTGTGCTTTACATTGTGTACAGGGGGAGCCATTAGTTAGGAAATTAATCAAGCTGCTAAGTAACACAAATTGTGGAGCACAGTACGTTAACAGACTGACACATCAGCTGTTAATTAATTTGGAGTAACAGTGTTACAAGATAATCTAGTGTTACTATTTCTGACAACATACTGACAACATATATCCTCTTTTCTTCTCCAGGAACAGTACCAGTTTCTGTACAAAGCTATTCTCAGCCTTGTCAGCACAAGGCAAGAAGAAAACCCTTCAGCATCCATGGACAGTAACGGCTCAGCTTTACCCGACGGAAATGTGGCTGAAAGTTTAGAATCTTTAGTTTAATTAACACATCAGATTAAACTCACACATACCTACATCACACCAGTCACACCTGGAGTTTACCGTTAATATTTTCAGTTTTATACTTTGGGGGGGGGGGAAATCTGTCCAGTCACTATATATGTAATCAGATCCCAACCGTTGCTCAAACAGTCATTTCTGTTACGTATTACTTTACTGCAGAACTTCTATCATTAACAATGTGTGCCTTTTCTTGAAAGATTTCTTGTAATACATTGTTACGTCTGGACTAACTTGATTGACTTTTACAGTGTTTCTAAGAATTGAATTGTGGTATGTTTTTTCAGTATTAGTTTTTGGCTTTAGTTTTAACTTAAAATTATCATATTTATAGATGTTAGGGGAGTCTCAATTACAAACAAACATGTCATGGTTTTAGTATTTGATTTATTTGCTGTATTTATAACAATTTACATTTGCTAGAAATACAACTTTTAATATAGTAGAATGTAAATAAAATACTGTTCTCCATAACATTCAACATTTTAAGACTTCAATTAGGCATTTAGAATAGTAATCTGATACTTACTGTAAATACTGCTACTTCTGTAGTGATTCCATGGACCAAATTTATATTTATAATTGTAGATTTTTATATTTTACTACAGAGTCAATTTTCTAGTTCTGTGTAATTGCCTTGTTAAAATGATGTAGTCCAGTATGTTTTTATTTTAGCAAAGTCTTCTGATATATAATTGTGCATCTTAAGCAATTAACCTTCATATAGCTGCATGTGATTTTAACTTTTTGTGGAAAATAGAAATCATTTGTTTTGAAATGAGAAGTTTTTATGAGAATAACACCTGTACTTGGCATTGTTAAATTGTTTTTACCTATGGCATTGCAAAAATAAATATAAATATTCCAGTCTGTGCTTGGCGGTCTGCCACATACAGTAAATGGTCTTCACTGTCATATGAGAGAGCTTTTACTTACAAGAATAAGGACTCAAGGCTGACTGGAGATGGCTGCTCTTCCTGTGGAATATGCGAGTCAGAAGACCATGTTAGAAAACTTTACTTTTCGTTATTTAATCTCTGCTCCACTTCCACCCGTACCCATAGTGTCCACGTTAGCTCCTGGTTTAGCCTCTCCCAGTCTGGTCACCCACAGGCTAACGGGCTGTCCCAGGCCTCCAGATTGCCTTAATTGCCCACTTGCAAGACTTCTCCATGCTGGCTTTGCTTCAAATCATTCATTCAAGTGCTGAGCTCTTTGCTGCCTCCTTTGGCAAAGCAAAAGCCAAACTCCGGGAAGCAGTAAAGCAAGTAATCTTTGCAAGAGCAAAAGCAAATTGTTTCAACTTGGCCACTCAATTATTTTTGTAACCTTATGAACTGGCAAGAAAAGGTACTGATTGTACTGAAGGTTGCAGCACTGAGGAGGGTGGAGGAGCCTGGAGCAGAATAGATCTTTGTTTAGAACTAACACAGGGTGTGAGAGTAACTGTTTTCTCACTTTGGTACATTCAGTTGCTATGTAGAAATATTGAGAGCAGAGATACGGTTCTGGACCAGCATGCCAGAGAAACTAATGGACAGTATCTTAGATGAAAAACAGGGTGGGAGAAGATGGACCTGATGTGGACTTGGAGATTTTAGTCGACTGATGTCCTGAGGCAAGGGTGTGTGAGGGATGTCAGTGTGTCAGCAGATAGATCTAGACCCCTTCAGCAGTGTGGAGTTGAGGGTAGGTGGAGCTGCAACAAAGCCAAAACAAATTTACATTTAGAGGAGTCTAAACAGCGGAAACTTTAAAAAATCCTCGTACTGTTGATACACAAAATGAGAGTAAAGGTGCTAGACCAGGAGACAGAATGGCACAGAATGACAGAATAGCTAGCAGTAAAGCAGACTTTTTACTGCTGTTGTCCTCTTTTTTAAAAAAAGAAAATCTTATAGACAAAATAATCGAAGTAACGTATAGTTTATTTTGTAAAACCATGTTAACGTGTTAATGCACTTGAATGCTCTTTTACACTTGGCCACTTCTCTTTATAACGACAGTAATATAGTCTCAGGCATTATGGAGTGGCTGAATCCATTGGGCTTGGGGTCTGGGGGGTTTCCCCTTCCCTGTCCACCAGAGCTGAATGCAGGATGATTCTCCTGTCTCAGCCCAATTTCCCTTTGGAAGTCTGGCTAAGAACCACGCAGGGCATGTATGCCACACAGGGAGATACACACGCACGCACGCATGCACACTAGGGAGAGTGACAGAAACGGGATTCATCACACAGAAAATAGGACTGGGATTAAAAAGAAGGCAGGACAGAGGGCAGTGATCAGGCACAGGGCACAGATGGGCCAGGGTGCTGCCCAGCAGCCTGCTTACATGCACACATCCCCTTTTACCCCTCTTCTCTCCATTTTCCCTTGCTTATTTTTCCCCTATCCACCTTGATCCCTCTGTTTTTCCACCCTGGTCTCCCTGTCTCTTTGCAGATAAATGACCCAGTTACCTTTTCTTCATGGGCACCAGTTTTGTTACAACCATACCCAAATGCGAAACCTCTGATGCTGCCTCTTGGATCATCTCAGCCATACATGCTATTATCAACACGGTTACCTTGGTATTTCTGGCCTTGCAAGCTTTTCTTTCCAAAAGGTCTCCACCAGAGTTTGGCCTTCCCTCACGTAACTCCCCATGAATGGCCTGTGAAACGCAGCCAGGCTTCATGGCGCTAGTGGTAACGTCTGTCAGCTGCTCACTCTTGCTCTCGTCAGCAGTTCCCCTCTCGTGCCCAGCAGTTCCTCAGGATCTGTGCAGGTCGCTCAGCCTTAGGCCAGGGGTGCAGCCATGTGCCTGCAGACACTAGTACTCGACACTTCAGTTCACAGCCAGAACTAGCTGATTGAATAATTCGGAAATGAGGGAACCTACTTTTCTGAGCCAAGACATCTTTATTCAGGTTTTACACTTTTTTTTTCCCCTGCGGTGCTTGTCATACCTGCATGTTGGCTACTTCTGAAGTCCAGGAAGAACGGGACTGAGATACGGCTTCTAAGTCAAGTTAAACACCTCTGAAAAATAGGATCTAGATTTTTTTTTTTAATTATATTTGTGTTATTTTGGGGGTGTTACATAATAACAGTTACAAATGTACAGAACAGGCTCATTGTCCCAAACGATACACATTTTTATAACACTGTTGAATTATATGTACACTTTCTTCACAGCTTTCAGGCACAACGTTGGTGTACACAAAGGTGTGTAATGATTGCTCTTTGAGGAAGGGAGTATCTTCTTTTTCCAGGTGGCCAGGGGGTTCCTTACTACTGCCTCTAAATCCCTCCGGTTGACCAACACCCGCCGCTTGCACATCTAGGCTAACAAGGACAGCAATATTATATAATTCCCCTTTCATTCCAAAAACATAGACACAATTTTTCCTTTCTTAATCGCTAGGGGTGCCTGTACAAGAGAGGTTAATTGTGATCTTATGGCCATTTGCAAACCATATTCCATAATCTTCTTACCGTATACTTCTGTTCTTCACCACATTAGTACACACCATAAGAAACTGTAATGCTCATGTGCTACTTCTCCAGCCTCTTCTTTAGGAAAACTGGCTTGTAGCCTCACATAACTTCATGCTTTTTATTCCAATATCTTCTATTACTGTATTTACAGTTCCATATAGTTGTATATACAAAGTATTTTTTAGGCCAATTAATTCTACTATGTTTTTCAAGCCTCTATGGACCAAAAGCAAAAAAGGAATCCTCCTTTCTAAAATCCCATCTTGATATAACTGTTTCTTTCAACCTAAATGTTTTGCAGACATTTTAAAACGATAATCCAAGGAATCAGCTGTCATTCAAGGTTTCTTCCAGAGATGTTTGTAATCACATTCATCATCTTAGCATGCTGACAAGTTATTTAAAACATAAGTGCTTAGGATAATCTCTTTACTCACACATATTGGTTCTGATCTAGAAAAAAATAAGAATCATAAAAAAATCTTCTATAATCTTCAACTGTGATGGATTACAGATTTTAATAAATGCGTGTCAGTTCCTCTCTCAGACAAAGGCCATATTCTAATTAATTTTTTTCTTGTAATCCAAGCTACAGACTCAAAAGACATATAGCCTGCCTTTTCAAACTGGGTCAAGTGTGGAGAAAATGTTATGTTACTCCTGCAAGTAGTAGGATGTTAATAAACAGTGTCAATTTAAGATTTTTTTTTTTTTACAAAGCTGTAAGTTGTATGTGCCAAGGAAAACTTGATTAGTGAGCTTCCTCCTAAGAAATCATAGGTGAGTAGAGAGTTAAAAAAAAAAAAAGAAAACTTAAGTAATTTACTAACATCACCAACTTTTTAGTGATTGTGGTGTTGTGATTTAATACCTACAGAAAAGCTTTACAAAAGTCAGCAATAAATGATGACTAGAAGTCATACAAACTCATAACTATCGATACAACAGCATATTAGTTAAAGGCCTTAGTATGGACTTTGAAAATCAGTTGACTAAACTAGTTTGCAATGTTTTATTGCAATGCTTTACCTGGCACAGTTCATCACGATGTCCTAGGATAACGTGTGTTATTTCAGATGGGTTGAAATTTTCTGTAAATGCTTACTTCAAGATGAGTTTAGCAAAGTTAAACTCATTCCTCTCTCTAATCATTCCAAAACATAAGCAAAGCAGGGCTGGGGAGGAGAGGAGCCGTGGTGTCTTGTTGGGATTAAAAACAGAAACGGGGACCCAACTACTACCATAAGTCTGAGGTGTCCTAGGTTACAGTCTTGGTTTTCACTACTTCCCTGCAGCAAGGCTAAGGTCTGACCATCCATTTCTGTTTCACAGGTTTGTGCTTTGGCAGATTAGGGACTTTACTTTCAAAGGGACAAGAGGGAAGAGAAGTCTCTCAGGACATTTGGCCACATTTCCCTTGATTCCCCTCTGTTTCCAATTGCATTCTTTTCTTTTTAGAACCAAAAAAAGTAGGAAAAAAACACCCTTCTGGTTTGCTGAACTCATTCCCTTGTTTCAGCAGTCACATCCTGTGACCCTGTAATTAGTCACAGTGTATTTGAGATGGTCTGATTTGCCTTGATAAATTCTGCTGGATACTCAAAGCTAAATTTCTTTTTTCTCCCCCTCCTCGTTAGTTTTCCAGCCTAATCACAATCACTTCACCCCAGAATTTTTTTCCCCTTAAACAGTTATTGTTGCTATGAGCGCATACCCTTTGTCCGGCTTTTGTGCTCCAGTCCCTGAAAAGCAATGTCATTCTCACCTACAGGAATATCTGGGGCAGAGAGAGTGTGAAACATTAAGGCAAGGAAGGGAGTCTGAGTGTAACAGGCCTCGAGCACCTCCATCTCAGAAAGAAACTGCGATCTTATCAGTCATGGAGAGCTGGCACTACAAGAAATTCCAAAATGAAAAAATAAGAGACACACAGTGACAAACAACCTGTTCCTTCCAGCCTGATGTGAACAAACAGCTTAAGAGCCTTTCAGCCCAGGCAGTGACAGCAGAAACCAAACTACGTATTCAGCCGAGCAAGGCCCTCAAGCTGAGATAGGCAGTGAGACACCAAGCTTTCATTTCTTCCTGGGGTACAAGGAGACATTGTACATCTACTGTTCTGTAGCTTGCCACTTAGGTAGTTGTCCTTGTGCCCAAGCACAAAACGTGCAAAAAAAATTGCATCTCTTAAGATTATAGCTGAAGATGATATGTAGGTACAGAAATAATATATGTGTATATAAATATATATGGGTGTTAGATGTGGATGCTTAAACAATCCTTGAAGAGTCTTCTCTTGTGAGTCTAGCAAGAAGTATGGATAGGTATTTCATGTACATAGAGAAGTCCATGTGTAGACACCCTTTCAATATAATAAAAAAAAAATCCAATTCATATACATCTCATTAGACTGTAAAGATGACATGACAATGAAACACAGGTTTTCAGATTTATTTTTCAAGCAATCTTGTGTATAAGATACAATTATCTTTCCAATACTATGCAAAGAGAACTGAGAAGTCTAATCTTCAATAAATTCATTTAAGTCTAAACTTAGAAAATGAAAAGCAGCATTGCACTGGGAAACAGAAATACATTCTGATACAAAATGTTTCAAAAATAGTAGCAGTGTTTTTCTTCAAGAAAACACTCCGTAGTGCTCATTCTTTTTGTGCTCCAAAGAGGTTACATACTTTTTAAAATTTCCAAATTTCTTTGCACACTGCATTTCCTAGGCAGACAAGCAAGCAAGGTGCATGCATATATACAGAATCACAACTCCATGATTGTGTATTTGTGGGGTAAAGGAGGGAAGAGACAATTCTCGAGTGAAATCCTAGTCTCACCAAGCACTGAATTGAACCAGCAGATACAAGTCTAATTTTAACCCTCAGTTGTAGGGCTTTAATCTACCAGGGGAAGGAGGAGGCAGCAGAGAGCAGAACATTCATTGCAGGCTCCATCCTTACCCCAGCTGCACATATCAACCATCCAACAGACCAACAGCCTGTAAGTTCAGTGGGAAGTAAAGCAACTTAGCGGAGCCAGGATTTCATCCGATACTCTGAATATACACGGCACTGTAACAGAATCCAAATTTGACAGTACAAAAGCATTCAGTGGTTCAGTATAAAAAGCCCTCCTCTTTGACAATAATACTCTGCCCTTCATTCTTCATTCTCCCTTTGGCTCCTTTCACCCTCTTTGTTGCAGTTGCTACTTCATTACATATACACAAAGAAAATCCAAATCCTAAGTAGCAAGGCTTGGAGATCAAAACTTCAGCTATTGTTATGGCTGCTTTTCCTACCGGCCAGGGCAACACCTGGAATTCCAGCCCCTCAGGACCGTGATAATAGCACTATGCTTCTCAGGAGGTAAAAGGCTGTGCGTTTATCAGCAAAGTGCGCCTGTGAGCAAAATTGAAAGCAGACAGCTTCCAGCATCAGTATTCAGCTTTAGAAAAGGGAAGCTCCAGACAGTTGCACAGGTGCCAGTGCAAACGGCATCCGCCCACAACATTGCATCTCACAGGCCTAACTAGTGAAGTCTAAGCCGTGCTTGCATTGCAAGGTGGCGTACAAATCCCTGAGCAAAAGCCACAGAAGCAGCCCTGAATTGGAAGGAAGCAACTGCTGTTTTGTCAGAGAGAAGCCGCACTCAGGCTAAAGTTCAATTCCGGGCTGATGCGGCTAAACTGCTGCTAGAGCTGGGCTGGCACGTCTGTGCAGCACAGCACTTGGCATCAAATGAGCTGGTACACTGGCAAACTCTCATCAGTCTAAAATGGCACTGTATTGAGTAGTACAGATAGGCTCCCAAATGAACGCTTCAAAAGCATGATAGCAAAAGGACAGAAGCTAATTCAGAAAGTAGTGATTTAAACCTCTAAGCCTACTGCATTTCAAAGCTGCTTATACTACACAGTCTATTCCCTTTGTAACAGTACTTAACCTGGACGAGGCACGCAGTGTAAGTGGAAAGAGTAAACACGTCATTCGGAGCAGCTTCTAAGCACATTAACTGTGTTGTATTTCAGAATGCCCTTCCTAGCTGCAGAGCTAAATGCTAATGTGCTCTCTTCACAGCACAAGGCAACGCGTAACAGCAGGTATTTCAACATAGCGCAACCAGCTTCCACTCTGTAACAGGAAAGGGTGAGTTTAACTTCCTTCCTCCTGCCTCCAATTAATTTAAGTTTACATTCATGAGAGAGGGATTTCAAAAATATTAAGATCTAGATTTCAAATATTTAACAACTGAACATTTTCAAGATTTAACGGATCTTACTTCCTAGGAGTGCAGAATTTCTGAACTATTTCTTGCATATTATTATTGCGAAAACATTCACAAATACTGTTAAAAGGAAAGGGACAATAAGACTTAAAATTGAAGTATCACCTTCATCTCTGTTATTCTGATAAATTATTTTTATGACATGAACAATCAAGTTTAAATAATGGAATTCATTAACCAGACTTTTCCACTACAAAAGAACCCACTAATAGATTTTTCTTTCAGCTTAAATTTGTCTCAATAACTCCTCTATACACTTAGAAGATAAACTCTATTAATCAAAAAAAAAACCCCAAACTTCCCAAGATATTTTAGGAAAGAAATAAGGAAAGATCTGATTGATGCTGAAACACGTACATGAAAGCATAACAGTTTTAAGAGGAAAATACCACAATTCATGCATCTGGGTATCTACAGTTTCTACATCAAACTCAGGCGACCGATTTTACGGAAGGCATCATTTCTGCGTGAAACAGCAGATGCTGCCTTTAGCTGGTCCAAATTGAGATTCTTAAAGTGTGTGTGGGGCGCGCCAAACAAAGCTAAAACCCGATTCAATCCAGTGCTCCCAGTTACTGTTTGATAATGCTGTGAGTACTGTACACAATGCCTTCTGCCCGAACACGTTCAAGTATTGGTCCGTAGACATTCTTTGTCAATGGTATAACCATACCTTTGGCATCTAGTTCACCTGAGATAAAGGTAGGAAAAAAATGTTAAGTACTGTACTGGGTTTACCCAGCAAAGCTTTGGCAGGGGGGGGTGCGGGGCGGCCTCTGTGAGGAGAGGCCAGGGCTGCCCCGTGCCGGACACAGCCAGTTCCAGCCGGCTCCAACCCACCTACCGCAGGGCACGGCTGAGCCCCTCGGCCACGATGGCACCGCCCCGGGGAAAAGAGATTTAGGAAAGGGCAAAACGCTGCACAGCAGTGAGGAGTGAGGACAAAAGTGTGAGAAACAGCCCCGGAGAAGGAGGCGGGAAGGACGTGGTCCAAGTGCCGGAGCAGAGACTCCCCTGCGCACCATGGAGAGACCACAGTGGAGCAGAGGAAAAGCGTGAGGAGGAAGGAGCAGCAGAGAGGAGCTGTTACAGACTGACCACAGGCCCCCATTCCCTGCCCCCCTGCGCCGCTCAGGGCAGAGGGAAGAGGCTGAGTCGTCAGGAATGGAGGAGTGAAGTTGAGCCTGGGAAGAAGAGGTGGGGGCAAAGATGTTCATTTGTCTTTGTTTCTCACTACCCAAACGTATTTTTAATTGGCAATACATTAGTTTTCCTCAAGTTGAGTCTGTTTTGCCTGTGACAATAACTGGTGAGTGATCTGCCTGTCTTTATCTCAACCTATGAGCTTTTTCATCTTATTTTCTCCTCCCGTCCCGCTGAGAAGGGGGAGTGAGAGAGCAGCTGGGTGGGCATCTGGCAACCAAAGTCAACCCACCACAAGTAAAAATACCAATTTGCAATTATATAAATTTTAATTTTTATATTTTTACATAGATATATATGCAGATTTATCAACCTTGGCATTATGTTCTCACATAGCAGCAGTACTGTATCAACGAATAAGGGAAAAAAAGTTTGAAATAGTAGCATACACAGGTTGAATTTAATTCATAGAGCTGATTAGGTGAAAAGCATCTAAACATCAAAAGTTTGGGGTTTTTTTTAAATTACAAAAAAGACCCCCCCCCAAAAAAAAAACCCAAACCCAAAGGTTTTGCTCATTTCAGTTTGCCAGGAGAAGAATGAAGTTCTGAGAGCAAGCAAGGGGAAATCACACTATCTCCTTAAACATGGTGACAACTAGGCAGAGTCTGCTTGTTTATATATACACACAACATAATCAGGTAATATGCCCCTTGATTGATCAAATTTGATCAATCTGGAAAGCAGCAGTGGAAGTCACTAGTTTGTTCAGCACAGGTATATTTTAGCTTGCTTCACTGTGGCATAATCAATTGTAATTTACCATACCAAAGGTCCCCTCTACACCAGTGAAACACTTAAGATTACATTACTAAAAATCTCTACAGATTAAGAAGTTAAGAAAAGTCAACATCCAAACACGCAGATTAAAAATTCCTGTAGAGACAACAGAAAAAGCTTGATTAAATATAATTAAAAAAAAAAAAGTATCTACTCTTCAGAAACACTACACATCTGCTTTCTACAGGCAGGAAGATCCAGAGTGAGGAAATACTGTTGCTGAAGCCTGAACAGTCACTTACCATCTAGAACCATCTTAGCAGCAATAGCCGTGGGGTATCCTACTGTTTTAGCCATCGCAGAATATCCTTTGTTATCACCATAGACAACCAGATCAATAAATTTGTCTTCCAAATGACCAGAAGGATGTCTGAGGCCTATTTCATTTCTCATAACAATCATATCTCTCTCTCCAGTGCCTAAGAGAAAAGCACACAAACTATTCATTACCTGTATTTCAATCATATCAAGATGAGGTTCCTGACGAGCAAGGCACTACACATACACAGCATGTCTATCAGGGAAGTGACTTAAGATAGGGACTGTTAGGGAGGACAGAATATTAAGATGAAACTAAAAACACAACAGGGAAATAAAAGAATAAATTGGGGGAGTAGAGAACATCACAAGACATTAAAAAAAACTAACATGAAGGTTTTTTAATGAAGGTGAACAAACTAATCTAATTAAGGCTAATAAGAAATATTGACTTGTTCCACTCAAAGCCATGAAAAAGAAGAATTTCTCACATACCAAAGGGCAACTTCATCTCCATGTGCTTTGCAAGAGCCCCCACAATGGAATCTGCTGCTGGAACTGGTTCATCTCCCAATAAACCTAGCCTGGCAGAAGAAATGAGCGGACTTATATCATTGCCTATCAACAGCTTTGTCTCAGTTTTGTAATTTCCAGTTTGTTCAGCATACCAGTTTAACAGTCTCAACATGGACCAAAATGGGTAGAATTGCAAACCTTTTTTTTTTTTTTTTTAAATCTTTAAAAATCACTGGAACATTTTACCATTCCACTGCCTCCAGCTGACTCTTGTCCTTTTCCAGTTTGCTAAGTACAGCTTCTTTAAGAACACGGTACTCAGCAGGCAGCTTAATTCCAACCAGTTTGCACATAAGCTCTTTCTGTATTAAAAGAAAAGAAAAGAAGCTCCTGAAGGCCTGACATCTGTTCCCACTCCTTTTCAGTCAAGGTTTCAAGAACCCACTGCTCCACTAAGCTCAGTTAATATCCAGGACTTCTGAGAAGACAGGTTATGCGTACCGGGAAAGAGAGATAGTTCGAGATTTTTAATCGCAACAAGTGAGAATAGGGGTCATTTTTTCCTAAAACACTTTGTACCCCACTACTCAGCTGCTTCCCCCTACTTTTTAGTCTTATCCCTTCCTCTGGCAGTGAAGCAAGAACATAGAAATCTGCATAAACAAGGAACACTGGGAGGATGTTAGGGTGAAAGAGAAGCCACCTGGAGACAGGTGGAGAGTCAGGAACTTAAGGACATCTTTCAGCTGGTCTAGAAATGGAATGATGTCCCTTTCAAAAGGAAGGAAACAGACTGATGAGATGAACAAGGCTCTGGCAATCCTGGGAATGTTACCAAAAAGCTTTCTGAAGATTTTTGTGCATATCTAAGGCCATTTTGTGCGATCTATCTAGATGCTGATTATTGCTTGCTTCATTCACAGCAAGATGGATAATAAACAGAGCTACAAACAAGATATGAAGCAAGCAAGAACTGCAGAGTCTGTCTAGAAGCTCAGGTTAGCCTATCTCCTCTGATTCCCAGGCAGAGTAGGATAAAGGGAAAGTACTAAGATGTAACAACATTGCTGAGACAAGGTTTGCAGTGAGACTAATGATTCTATAGTTATTTTCACAGATTACATGGCATATATATACTGTATACTTATTAATTGAGGCTAGAAGGACTGAAAATTCTAACCATCTTTGCAAAGAAAACCTGAGGATATCAAGCCTAAAATTGAAAGTGGACAAAAATAATCTTGAAAAAGTAAAAGTAATTCCCATACAGCAGCAAAAAACTCCTGGAGTTTAGGAAGATGAGCAGTGCTGTGTGTTAGTCAGAGACAAGCAAGACTGGGCCTCTTCACCTTGTGCTTTCTTGGTTTTGAGAACACTCAAGACATTCTTAACTTGAAATAATGGCATCATCAGAAAAATACTGCGCTCTCCTCAGACCATCACCCAGCATAAGCCTGGTGTCTTTTTCCAGATTAATGCTAATAAAAGCACAAGGAAACAAACAGGAGACAGATCTGAATTTTGTTCATCTGTAATGGCAGTAATAAACAAAACTACTCTCTCAGGGGTTTGCAAAATGGAAGAAAAATTTCTCACAAAACAGTCAAACAGACCTGACCAGTAATAAGCTGTTTGTCAATTCAGCTCTCTTTACACCATACCGAAATATGAAATTCCCTGCTTTGCCCACAGAGACAACTAAAATGTTGATTGTCAAATGTAACAGCAGCACATCATAGGAGTCATACCTTGGCTGAGATTAAGATGAAGTGAGGCATCAGTAAGCAAGACAGAAAAGCAGCATAAGTGAAGACAAAAAAAGTTTGTACAGAGTTTTAACAGAAAAAAAAGATTTTAATATACTCATTTAGGCATGATCTCTTACTTCTTGATGCCCTAAAAAGTACATTTACACTGAAGATCATGGGCCAGTACCAAAAATGGACACTGCAAACTCACAGCACTGAGGGCTGGATTCTGACAGAAAATTTAAGACAATTCATAAAAATATTGTACAGGACCTCTGAGGGTCATGTAGCCCAACACCCTACTTGAAGCAGGAGTACCACCAGCGGTCAAGTCAGCCGTGGCTTTGTCTAGCTGAGTCCTGAAAGCCTCCAGTGTCAGAGACTCCAGAGTCTCTCTGGGGAACCTATTCCAGCACTGTATTGCATTCCTGCTGAAGAAAATCTTCCTAACTTCCAGGAACAAAAAGCAGAGAAGACCAGGATGCAATACAAGATTCCCATTGCTTAAGCACACCCAAGCCTAGCAACAAGAAAAACATTAATAAAACAGAGGAAAGAAGGCAGAGTAATCAGAGTAACTCACCCAGGTTAGAGGTGGCGTGGTTGAGCTTAGCAAAGGATAAGGGTCTGGGTTAATTAATCCTAGTTTTACAAAGCCTCCCATAGTTTTGGAGTATCCCTGAAATAAAGAATAACATGGTTAAAAACAATAATCACTTGAAACCGAGGCGAGTATTTCTCCTTGGTTTGAATGTAGTGGTGGACACAACCGTGGCAGCGTTAAGCATTATTCCCATGGGAAGACAGCCACAATAACACTATGCCAGTGGGGTCACTGCTACAGAGCAGTACCTTCCCCAGCCCCTCTCCAACCCTCCCTCTGCTTTTTCAAGACTCTCTTTAATGACTTATTCTGCCATCAATACATCCATGGCAAGTCGCATTGGTTCATGAGATCAAAGGGCTAAGCTGGCCAGCAGGAGTTCAAACTCCAGCGCGCCACTACAGACGGGATTGTATCAGCCAGCTGGCCCATAAAAAAAATGACTGAATACAGAGAGCCCAACGCTGAACTCAGCTCACCCCAGTTTTACACCAGTGTGATTGTATGGACATCAGACAAACTGATTTTAAACATAGGAATCCTGCGTGTTTGTATCTTTCCTTCAGGAAGATCAGAGAGACAACCAGGACAGCAGTGGAATGGTATTTAAAAGGAACTGCAAAGGCTGCAATAGGCTGCACGATAAAAGAAGTCTCAACTGGTTTCTGCTTATTGTTGTTTGTATCCCATTAACACTCCCAAACAGCTGGTGGATACCTGAAAACACTTACATGCAAGTGACTAGAAACACTGTAAAAAAGGGGAATGGTGGAAATAAAGCACCCTGAAAGAGAGCTAATTATAATTAGGAGCCACCTCCACCAGCACTAGGTTATCAGCTCAGATGGCCTTCTGTGACACCTCTTTTTAAACCGACTCCATTAGCTATCTGAACTTAATCTATAAGAGGCACTCTGAGGAGATGTCAGCCTCTGCACTGAATGGATTGCTTTCTGCTCTGCAACACAGCAGCATGTGCAAAGGGCCAACGTTAACTTCTGCCCTGCTCAGCGCTATGTTCTGGCATGTAGGTACCACGCAGGTAGAGGTATGGCAAGCTCTTCCATGCAACCCTACCAACATCACACCAAACCAAAGTGATAGACCTGCTTTGGGGGTTAAGAAAACAGCACTAACCACAGAAATATCATTCTTGCAGCACACTGATAACAACTCTTCATGTCACCCTGACATTTTTGCTTTTCCTTGTGCTAACACTTACACAAAAGAAGAAAATTTTACCAGGCATCAAATGGAAGAGTAGCTGCTGTCATATTAAGACTTTGTGACAAGATAGATGCCTTCCACATATTTTTAGCTTCTGAACAAGAGATCGTATCTAGACTGTCAAAAAGAGAGCTATTGCAATTTGTAACCCTTATTCCCCTGCAGTGGCCTTCCATCTTCTTTTGCTAAGCAAGCATCCCTCCCTCCCAGAAATAAAGAAAAAATCCTGTTGTACTGCAACAGAGGAATTAAGAGGAAAAGGACATACACACTCCTCGAGCCATGTACAAAACAACAACAACTTAAACCTTGACATAAACCTTAACTCCATAGACATACCACAACATCCATAAAAACTTTTTCAAAACTTCAGTATGGTTTTAAGGTTTATGTCAAGGTTTANGTTTTAGGTTTATTCCTTCTTAATGCATATTGACCAACAAAATAATAAAAATAGAATTTGAAAGAAAAAATATTATGTTTTGATTCTGCTTTTTGCACCTAACAAATGAAAGGAAAAGAGTCTATCAGTTAGAAGGAAAAGACATTTATCTCTTAACATTTTACTTAACTGACCAAAATGTTAAAGCTGCTCAAATTCAAGATTTCCAGTTACTTAACAAAAAACTTTCTCAGTTTGATGGAAAACCATAATTTTCTGTAAGATTTTTACGTTATGTTTTTCATAGGAATATAAGCAACAAACTGTAAGTTCAAATTTTTATCAACTTTAAGAGAATAGATCAATTCTTAAAAATACATAACAGCAACACACATCACACAAACCCGTCAGATTTATTTATTTTTAAATCTTCTATTGATCTGACACCAAATACAGAGCCAGAGAAAAAAAAGAAACACAGACTATGCAAGTCAACTGACCAGCTGCCTAAAACAAGTAAAACTATTTTTCTGCTTTGCAACAAGCACCAGTTAAAAAAATCAAGTAAATCTACATCAAAAAAGTGAGAGAAGTGCTTTCAGTTATCTCTCAAGTAGGACAGTGGAGAGCTCATAAATAGCAAGTACAGAGCTATCAAAGGCTGACTTTTAAATACAGTTTTCTTGAAATTACAACATTCATGTCTTGAGGAAAACAATAACTAATAATAACAACAACAACAACTTACTTTGTATCTTAAGGTGCCTCTCAACAAAGTGCGAGCTGTCTGAATACCATACGGCTCAGCATATTTTGTACTGTCTCTGTTAGGAAAACCTTCGAGATTTAATCCTGGGAAAAAATCCATCGGAGTAACAGAATCAAGTAATGCTCCTCCAGCTGGAATATTGATAATCTAAATTTTGTGAAAGAACAGAAATATTATTTTGGTGCAGTGTTATTTATTTTACAACAGAAAAGATGAAGTATGCTAAAATAGGAAAAATATGCTTAGTGTTTCTGGTGCAAACAAAGGCCCAATCTAAATAAAGCAGCTGCACAAGCCATTTAAGCATATCNCCCTGCTTTTTGGTCAATTCTTTTATTCTCCTTTTTTTATGGGGGAGGACGAGGCACATACAAAGAGAAAGATGGGCTTTTTTTTCTCTTTTTTTTAAAGATTAAAATAAATCAGGTGATATCACACTGCCCATGTATATCTTTACTTGCAGCTACAAAGCAGAGAGAGAATGCACCGTTGAAAGAAAACAAAATAAGGTTGACTAGTTCTATTATCACTCCCAACCAAAGCCTTGAACCCTGCTTCCT
>VYZW01011568.1:3517-17534 GCA_013401315.1 Balaeniceps rex
TTTATTAAATCCTGCATTTCAGCACTGACAAACTTAAGTAATCCCCTTATTCGTATTTCTCTTACTTGTGAATTACATCAAGAAATCCTTCACTAGTGAATTCAGACACCCCATAAAAATAGGCTTCTAGCACAAGAGGGATGCTTGTATGCAAGAAATAATCTCAGATTTCATCAAAGTAACACCTGGTTTGAATATATCCTTGCTAACTTTGATGTTTTTCCTTGTACTGCCTGCTTGAACAATGAATCACAAAAATATGACCTCCCTGATTAGTACTTCACTGAAACAGTAATCATAACATCACTTAAAAAAAAAGAACAGCAGCTTGATGCATGNTAGTGACTACTTTTTTTTAAATAATTGTCTGGGTCTAGGAGACATTCTTTTAATTATATAGATATGTCTCTGTGTGTGTGTATACATATATTTATATATATGTAAAAACGGTTTTCTGATGTGCTGAGGAGATGAAGGTTAAGCTATCACACTACCTGTCCTCATCTTCCTTCATAGTCTTTTAACCTATTGGTCAATTCCAGCTGAACGTGACAAAATGGAAGAGTACCAAAATTCTTGTAAATGCCAAGAAAATGTGCTAACTGAGGATACCCTCTTAGGAGAAAAAATCTACATGGAGTAGATTGACCTTAAAAATACCCCCACTGCAGCGAGTACTTCCAATGGAGTCTGACCTTTCTTGAACATTAAGGTGAGCCAACCTCAAAGTTCATAGGAAACAAAGTTTTTTTAATTTGGGGGCTTATGGGGACATCTGTGTTATACAAATCTCATGTCAGAATTGTCTCATAGTTAGCATTAAGCCAGACATTCAGCTCAATATTAGTAATTAGAGCCACATCTATCTCAGAGCATCCTCTACTTAACTCCAAATCTAATACTGCAAACCACAGGGCTGTGCCAATTCACATAATTTAAATACCTAGGTAATGAGGTTGCCCTCAGTAGAAAGGCTGTATTTTAGCTGCACTACGAGCATTTAGTAAAATCCTTCTTGGTATGTTTTTCTCATGGTTCAAAAAGCTTAGATAGCCTAACTCTGATCAGCTCTTCTCCCAATCTCCTAAAATCCCCAAATGAAAACCTTCCTTTCTTCTGAAATTCTCTTCTCCCTCACTGATCTAGCAAAGAAGCATTATCCGTGCTCAGTAGCTAGTTAGCAGGGTGATAAATGACTTGACAGGATAAGCTTTCTCAAGACATGTCATAAATGGGATAAGCCTTTGTTCTGAGGAAATCCCAATCCCTCCAAAAGGCAGCCCATCATCCATCCGCTGACTGCTCTATAGTCTGATACCATGCACCGTTCTCACACAGCCCAAAGCCTGCAATTTTCAAAGCAGACTAAGTGAATTGAGAAATTTAACAAAATTTGGCTTTCCGATTAATTTAAAAATCGCAGCAGGTTTTGCTAGACCAGCAACAGACAACACACTCTGTTCCCCATAAACACATGCAGCCATAACAGAAAAAATCATTCTCTCTTCTATTTAACTCTGGTTTCTCCAGGCTCTTATTTCTCTTGCAACAGTTGTTTTCAGGAACATAGAACTGAAGAATGCACTAATGCAGCTATTTTTTCATGCACTGACACAAGACTTACCAGGTATCAGCAGCTTTGCATGCTGGTTTTGTGCATATCTGCAACACTAATACTATGAAAGCATCCAGTAATTATTCATAGTCATGAGAAATGTCCTGTGTATTCTAAAACACTGGTGCCTGCACCTCTGCGTCCTGCTTTGAGTTGAACTTGACTGTGTTTTGTGCTAGGGAGATTTGTTTCTTTGTTTTTGTTTTGTTTCAGGGCTAAGACTGGTCTATGAATACAAATAATAGGGTCATTTTGTTCCTTGTGTTCATAAAAGTCTTTTGGCACTGGTCTACTTGCAAAGATAATTGCTGATTTGAAAATACTGATACCGTATTGCTCAGTCACTTGGAGATTTCAGACCATTACATGGTATAATGTGTTCCTCTGTTAACATTTTGCTCTCCTTGTGTTAATGGATAGATGTCCAATGTCTGTATCCCATACTAACAGAACGCTTGTGCAAACCAGTATGAAGAGCAGTAAAACATCTGCCTGCCTTCTCCTTCCACTGTTGTGTTCTCCAAGACTTAGGTCAGTGCCCTGCTAGGCTCCCCATTCTCCTCTCCTGGACTTCAGCCCCCTACGACAGAGCACGTACACTCTGGTACCTTGCCCCAGCCAGCTGCTGCCTTTCTCAGCAGATCCTGCAGTCAGCTCACTGGCCTTTTTTCTTTCTCTGGATGAGGATTTTCCACCCTTAAACCTTGCAGTCCACATGCATAAAACTGATTCTTCCCCTACAGCACTTTCATTACCCAACTATTGGCCAGGCACGGCCCAGCCAGCGAGATTTGTGAGATCCTTTATTCTGCTACTGCTTCAGGACAAGGAAGGAGGTGATGTGTCAGGCATTGGTACTGCATGTATATTGTACAGCTGGGTGACTAGAGCATTAACAAGATTGTAGCTTTATGGTATTAAGTGGAATTTATTTCTGTGGTTTCTCAAATCACTGGGGTCATCTCTTGTCACGTTCTGTATAATACAGACCACAAGATTTGTCCATGTAAGCTTGGTAAAGAGTATATTTTAAATAAATCCATAGCTTTGAATTATAGATCTAAAATGATGCAGAGTCTCCTGCTTTACTTAATAAATTATTCAAATAGCTAATTATGCTGTATTAAAAAGTTAAAAAAACCCCAAACAACAAAGATGCTTTCTTTTCAGTCTGAATTTGTCCAACTTCAGCTTCCAGCCATGGTTCCCGGTTAGGTTTTTGCCTGCCAGCTACTGGATGTCTTCTCTCTCTGTATATAGGCACACAGCAAGCTCAAGTCACCTCCTAATATTTTAGCATAATATAAGGCACACTTTAGGTCTCAGGCATGTTTCAGGGTGCTGTACCAACCAAAGCAGAGCAAGATATCTGTCTGTTAATAAAGCCTGTAAGCAAGCTGATGGCAGAAGTTATGAGGTGGCTGTAAACTCCCTAAACATGGATGGTGCTGTGATGAAACCACAGTGGAATTGTCCAGTCTTTCATTAATTATCTAACAACAAATATGGCATTGACAATTGTTGAAGGTGATCTTTTCCTCCAGCTGTTTTGCACTGGGCTTGGGTGCTGTATAAACATTACCTGCTGTGATTTACATAAACACTTAGGCAAGCATCATCCTTAAGGAGTAGGAAACATACATGTCTTCAGTGGAAACGTTTATATTCTCAAGTACTGTAATCACTAGTATGTGTTTGTACCATAGTAATATTTAAAGGTCTACGGAGAACTGGTGACCTCAATGAAAGTATTTATGAGTGTGCCTCAAGGACAGCCTGTCTGGACATGCTCAGGGGCAGAATAAGCTCATTCCTCACATAACATGACACCGGACACTATAGAGTATTCAGGTGACCCATGATTTGCATGTGCAAGAAGGCATGGCCACCAGCTGCGCTTGGAGCTGTGCTTGCAGGCTCACTGTAGAGAAAGACAGCTGAGGGCAGCTGAGAAGCAGCCTGTGAAATACAATATGGGCATACTTTTGCAGGTGCATTACAGATTTGAGGTCCCTGACCCCAAAGTATGAAAAACACAACTCCCATTCTGAGAAGATTTGTACATAGACTTCACGCTTGTCACTACGAAGTCTTCTCTTAATTTGAGTAGATGTGCTCTCTGCCCTGAAGTTAAGCATACGTGTACAGCATGCAGGGACATTGTTCTAAGTACAAATTGGCTCTGGAGGAAGTAAGCAATTTTTCCTCAGCACAGTATCTAAGACACAGTTGAGTTTCAGGGCTGGGAGGGATTTTTAGATTCCCAGAGCAGATAAAACAGCTGGTGAAAGGCTAATGCACAGAAAATACATGGCTTATGTGCTTTGTGATTTCTTTTCGCAGCACAGTCTCTATCACCAATTTACTTAGTGTCATGATAATGGGTTTCAAAACTGGAAAATTTTTTTTTTAAAATCTTAAATATTAGGTTCACAGCATGGAGTTAATTCTCTGTATGGCAGTGCATATGTTCTAAGACAGCTTTTTGCCAGGTGCAATGTCTGTGTGTCTACAGTCAGGCCTTCGTCCATATAATTCAAGTAAACTTCATGTAAAGAAAGAAATATTTGCGAGAAAAGGAGTACAGAACATAAACAGCTAAATTTTGCATTTTCCAGCATTAGGGTAGTGATGTATGTATCTGATGATCAAATCCCATGCACTGTCATTACTCAGACTGTAGTTTCAATGGGTATTGATTTTATGTTCATTAATTTTGGGATGCCCAAGCTGCAAAACCAAACAATCCTCGTGTTCAGTAACCCCACGTACAAACACAGATCCTCTACAGATTTGCAGAATAATAGCCATTTTGAAAATCTGGGCATCTCATCTATTCTCTCTCTGTTGCAGCAACATTATCCAAGTATCTCAATCATGAAAACCATCTTTACTTTGCAAAATACTGGTTCACACACAGAGGCATTTGCCTTGATTGATCATTAGGCATGCCTATAGCACATGTCACTACCAAAGTACAAATCAAGTATTTCTGGTTTGGGTTAGTATAAATCAGCTTTTCCGTACAGTTGTAAGCTGCCAAAGAGTAATATAGGTTATTAATTATTTACTTAAATATGTTTGTAGCTCAAAGCCTATACTTTGCTGATTCCAAAAAGCCATTAGGAAATATTCCAAACATTTCTTGATTTAATGTTAACTAAAAATATCTCATCCTCAGATTAGCACAGTGGAATGTCAAGGGTGGGAATATTTGTCCCGGACATCCGACACGAATCCATGTTCTTTACGTATGACCTGGGTTTCACGGAAAGTACAATTCCTTTCTTGCCCTCTTCAGAATAAGTGCTTTCTTAGATCACTCCTACATGGTTTAAAGACAGTAAGTTTTTGCTGTTGACTGAAATCTGCTATGACCAGTGAAAAATCTCAATCACCTTTCCTTTTATATGTTTACTTGTTTTACTTACCTAAAAAAAAGTCTGAATAAGTTTGATATTTGAAAATTCTAGGATTTGGGAGGGGGGAAGGGAAGCTGTATTTCAAAAACAGAAAACCAGTTCAGGAAATTCCAGTCAGCTCCGCTCCTTGGGCCTGTGAGTCTACTTTAATTAGCACTTCCAGTTGGCCAGATTGTTGCTAAGAAGGTAGTTCTAGAGAGCTCGATCAGTAATCTCAAAAATGTTGATACCTCAGGATTTGAGAACCAAACCAGCTTAAATGGAAGGATCTGTAAATTAGATATCGAGGCATTCAGGAATAAGCCCTTTACTTAGAAACCTGATAATACTTGTATCAGCTATTTTGCTTTTACTAAATCATTTACGTTGAAAGGCTTCACCAAATTATATTTTATAATCAGAGTTTACTTCATTATAGTAGTTGACAAACAGAGGTTACAATCTTGACTGGTGTTTAAAAGCCTCACCAATCCTTCCCTTGAAAGGTTAATTTAAAATACAGAAAATGGGCCACCTTCTTCTCTCTTGGTAGTTCTGTAATAAAAGGTTGATTGTTCAAGCAGCAGCATTCAATTATTTTGCTTCTGATGCTATCTACATGTAAAAAAATCCAGCTAGGCTCAGATGGTCCCTGCAGGCTTTCCAGTTCTAGCCTTCAGTGCAAGGATGCAAAACAAAAAAGTAGAGCCTCACAGTTAACATTCAAAATGTAGGGTATTATGTTGTCAAGTTAAAGAATGAGATTTGCTTCCTGGAATATCAGTGATAGAGAAAAACTTCTGGAGTGATTGCCCTTTTTTTTAGTGAAACTCATTCTTCGAATATGTTTGCCAGAGAAAAATGTGCTAACTAAGGAAGTCAGCGGCAGCCAGTGTTCAGAGAAGTTGCCCAGAAACGTAGCCATCCATTTCTTGTTGAATTAGTCAAGATACTGGAGCTCTACAACATTGAAAACTTATGCTATATTAATAGATTTAATATAGTTGAAACAGAAAACAAATGTTTCCCTGTGTTTTTACTTTTTTTTTCCACAGGACCTGGGATGCTCAATGATAGATGTGCAGACCAAAAGCAATGAAATTTATTGCTCTGATTGTGATGGCTGAAAGAGAAACAACACTGACCTCCAGAAGTTTAGGGAGCAAAATAAATACAGAGTTTTAGCATTATGCATCAAAACTGAGACCACTGAATAATGTCCCGGAAACACGGTGAGAATATACATCCAGTGTAACATAAATCACCTCTTGAAAGGGATGTGAATGACCCAAACCATTATGAAATGTGTGTTAATTTTGCTATTGGCATGAATTTTAGCCCCACATTTACTCACTTTTACTTACTGATCTTCAGTGGGAAACTGAAAAGACAAATGTCTTTCAGAGGAGAAAATCAATGCCATTACAATGGATCCTCACGAACAGCAACAAGGGCATCTCGAAGTGGCTGTGGCATTGGAAGGAAGCTTGGCAGTGCTGAACAATCAGATAAAGCACTTTTTATTTGCAAGCCAGTTGAAGCAGGTCTCTAAACAGACCAGTGCACAGATGTGTTCTGTTCCTTTAAAATCTCAGCTCTTATTTAAGAGAAAGGGATAAAATAGGAATGCAACCAATACAGAAATGCTGGTAACTCCACAAAAAATTATGGTTTTGCCAAAAAGTGTAAAATTCCTTGTTCATGACTGAGATGTTGTGTTAAATGGTTTGAGTGTATGGTTTGCTAATGGTCTTTTTTTTTTCCCCCTCACAAAGAAATTAGATGATCTGTATATCATACCATGCTGAGTGGCTGGCATCTCATTCTGATGACCTGCAGTTCATGTTTGCAAAACCTGCCACATTTCTTCTGCCATCTTAAACACAAAAGTCACCAGTGCCTGTGAGCACGCAGAGGCTCCACAGAGCCCGAGCCAAGACACGCATTCCAAGAAGACCATGGAGCCTGTGCTGTGACACACTTACACTGTGAGCGGAGGCACAATCATGCACGAGAACCAGTTCCTTTGGGTAATTCACGTTTCCCGTATTTCTGGGAGAAAATCTGCCATCCTTCTCCTCCCTCCCCAGCCGATTCAATCCCTTGCTGAAAGGTAATACTGCAAAATCCATCCTTTGTTAGCCAGTAGGAGAGCAGCAGTAAACAATTCGAGGACAATAGCCAGCAGACATATGGAAAACACTTCATTTTTACTGAGCTGCCGCATGCAAATGCTTTGCTAACGAGAATTCCTGAACATTGAAAAAAACTATAACCTGCTTGCTTGTTGTTGAAACACCATACTTTTTGTGGAACGGAAGATCACTTTAGAAGCTCTTAAATGACCCAGAAATGACTTTTTTTTTTTAAAGGCGACACTTTAGACTGGAAAAGTACTAAAAAATATAGGTTAGGGAGCAGCTCGACACTGTGAGATAGTAGGCCAATAATGACCTCATACTTCCCACTTCCAGTGACTTTCATGGCTTTTAAAAAGTCTTTTGTATGATGGAGACTCTTGGTTGATTGGCAGATCCCAGCTACATCCCCATTTCCAGCTCTGAGAGGGCTGTGGTATCTCCTAGACTCTTGTTCCCTGCCCGTGGCGCTTTGCGGTGGTTCCTCTCCCTACAGTGTGCCACTGATGAGCAATGGCAGCCAGCGGGGACAACAACCCGCAGAGCCAACAGGTCTCCTGTCAACGTTTGCTGCCCGTAGAGCCAGGGGCGACAGTCTAGACGGACAACGATGGCAGGCGGCTGGGGTTGGACCCCCCAAACCGTGCTCACCCATGAGGCTAGGGCATGGTTTCCTGCGGGGTGTTTTTCCAGAGAACGGCTGACTCAGCTTGGCTCCTCGGCCGCACTGGAAGCAGACGTGGTCCCAAGGCCTCTGTGTGTATAAAAGTCCAGGAGGACAGGAGATGGTTTCCAGAGGGGCCCCCCCACCTTGCCCCCTCCGAGAGCCCTCCCCTAGCGCTGGGGATCCCCTGCACCACCAACCCCGGGCTGGGGTCCCCCGTACCGGCCTTGGCGGCCGGTCCCCAGCGCCCTCCNAAGCGGTGCGCGGCGGTGCCTTTCCCGCCGCCCGTGAGGCGGCAGCCGCCCCTGCCTCCGCCCCGCCGCCGGGCTCGGGGCTGGCCGGGAGGCGCGGGGGCAATCCCGCGGTGCCGACGATGGAGCCGCCGGTGCCGCCGCCTCAGGAGCAGCCGCCGCGCCCTCGCTCCCACACGGTCACCACCACCAGCAGCTCCTTCACCGCCAACCTGTCGGCCAGCTCCAGCACCCTCGCCTACGACAGGGAGTTCCTGCGGACCCTGCCCGGGCTCCTCATGGTGACCGAGATCGTGAGTGACCCCGGGCGGGCGGCGGCGGCCATGGAGGAGCCCGGCTGGGGGGTGCGCGGAGGGGCTCTGTGGAGGGGCGGGGGAGGGCCGGCCCGGCACAGGACGCTCAGCAGGTTTTCGGGTCAGCGCTGTGGAGAGTTACCGCTGTGGTTTGGAGGTTGGACTCTTTCCCCTCAGTTCATCACCTGATGCGGCTTCGTAGCGGCAGGTGAAGCGGAGGGAAGGGACGGCTGGGAAACAAGGGCGGCTTTACGGGGGGACACAACGCTCCCGCCTCGAAACTATCGGCAAATGCGAAAGTAATACAGGGCATATGCGGTCTTTTGAGTCCCCCGCAGTGTTTGCGGTATCATCGCCTCTCGTAGCAGAAAAATGCGTTTTGACAGATCGGGAACTGATTTTTGGAGGCTTTTCTTTAACTACATTGGTTGTATACACTTCGTACTTTATAGTGCACAGATAACCGTGACGTGAGAGTTGATTAGGCAACTTATCTTCGTTTTGCAGGTCAATAAAAAACATTTCCTTATGCTCTTAGTGATTAGATACACCTGTGCAGAGCGGGATATGAACTAACACCTTTTGAGTTTTGGTAGTGATTTTATTTTTTGCAGGTACTTTATAAGGCATAAATGAACGTACAGATGTCCAGGCAGCATGGGGTTTAGTCACTTGTCTTAGTGGTAGGCAGCGAAAAACACAACACTGTGATGCCTTTGTAGGCCTGCCTACTCTCGGTGTGTTAAGCAATAGACACTCAGCATCTCCACTTAAAAATAATGTGTTTCTTTTCAGTCTGCTCATCTACACTATTAATAGTTAAGGAACTTCAGGAGCTGGTGTCCCAAATGAATTTTTTGTTTCCTGTGTGATGTTTTTGCTTTGGTGATGCTGGAAGGATTAACTTATCTGACCAGATTCATGTTCAAGGCTTGAAAATATTGTGCTTCACCAGAGCAGTGGAAAGACTGTTAGTTTTGCTGACTTCAAAGTTAAAATAACCAAGTGAAGCTTCAGGCTGATGTGTGGTGTAGGACCTCTGGCAGGAACGGTGCCATTGGAGAGAGGATGCACATTACGAGATGCCAGCTGCTGTGCAGGCAAGTAGTGGTGAGCGTGTGAAGTCAGAGCCTGCTGCCAGGTGGTACCTTGTATGCCAGCATGGTTGGGAATTCTGGCGACCTTTAGTAGGTAGGTGGTTGTTGGCATGTTTCTGTTGTTAAATACAGGGACAAAACTTCACTGTCAAAGTTGTGGTAGATCTGTGAAGTCTTAGTTTTTGAAAGAAAAGCTGCTTGCTTTTCCACTCTTTTTCAGTTACTAATTACAACAGAATTATGAACCTTCCTTGTACTTTATCTGGAGAGTGATTCCACTGTGGATTGTTAGGGAGGTGCCCAAGGCTTTTCCCAAGCCCTGCTGGAATGTTGTATGTTTAGCCTGGCTACAAATACTGCGTCAGTTGCACTTATATTGAGCTACATGGCCACAGGGCATGGACAGTCTCTTGCTTACTCTTTGTTGGAAGTGTGCTTTCTAGTTTGTGTTGACAGGTGATGATATTTGTGTAGCTTACCTTTCTGAACAGAGTGATGATGGTTTTTAGGGGCACTTTGTTTCCTATCAGCCATTCCTGACTCCTGGAATAATTATAAAATGATTCTTCAGTGACCGTTTTGAGATGCTTGCGTCCATTAATATTAACATTTAGAGCCAGCTTTGGTTTGAGTTTCATAAGTACTTGAGAACATGTTTACCAGTTTCAGAAAGAACCTCAATGCTACCTGACTTTGTAGGCTAGTGTAGAGTTGTGTCTTCCACGTATGTATTTTTATTGATCAGCAGTGTGAAGATGTGCAGTTCCTGGCCAACTCAAAGGAGCTGACAGAAGTCTCTAATGCAGATGGACTTACACTAGTTTGTGTTGATGTATTTGAGAGAATGGAGGACAGTTTTAATACGAAGCTGAAACCAATAAGGCAGGTCCTGCATAAGTAGAGTATTCCTAGATACTGCCCTTGAGGAAATACTTCTGGTTCTTAACCCCACTTATTTTAAAGCAGGTAGAGTAGCTGTTGTTCTGTAAAATTAAAGGAAAAGAAAAACATTAGTGAATAACTTGATATGGAATAATAAACCCAGTTATTAAAATCAAATAAGTGAGTTTATATGTGTGTATATATATGTTTGGCATTGGGTTTTGGTCAAACCTTTTCCACCAGTTCTATATGTTCTTTTTTTTTTTCTGAGAGAAAATGTGCTTTAAGAGAGCATGACTAGCTTTACACAAGATCTCTATTTCAAAATGGGCTGTGCATAGTCAGCAGTAATAGAGTTGTGTACCCTAAATCAGTCAGTTCCTGCCTGTTCTGATCATCCTATATATATAAAAGTTGTGGCTTGCCTGCACAGATTGGCTCTTCGGGATATTTCTGACCCTCAGTACTGATCCCCCAGCTCACAGCACGATGCTTCTGCTAAGGATTTGCAAACCTGTAAATGGGACAAACTCTTACATGTGTCTGTATTTCAGTCTCAGGAGTTTGCAGCCTGATAGATCATTTTCAGTCTAAGCACCAAGCTCTGAAGTGCAGCAGCTGTGGTAAGAGCAGACCTTTGCTTATGCTGCCCCTGCTCTGGAGACACCTGCAAGACGGACAGGAAAGAGGACTGTTCTTAGTAATATCTGTTATTACTGCAGCTACTCATCTGCCAGACCTTGTGTTCATTAGGATACTATGTTAAAGCTAAGCTAGGGGTGCTAAACAACAGTGCTAAATGTTCTGAGAGTTTGCGCTGTGGGGCTGCATAAATATTTGATTATTGCTGTTGTCAGTCAGTGATGTGCATGCAGCAAGAGGAGTGCAGTCTGTGACTCCTGGCTCTGAAACTGGAGCTCTCTTCTCTGTATAGGCAAAGCGCAAATCTGTGTTATTCTTCAACCAAAGACAATGGAAAAGCACAAAGTTACCACAGAAATTAAATCTTTCAGTCCCTTAAATGAATGATCTTGATCAGGTTTTGCTCTTACCTCCCTAATTTGGATACTGTGAAGATGAATTAACTGCTGCATGGATTTCCACGTGTGCTGGTAACCAGCCTGCTTCTGCACTGAGGCTGTGCTTTAATGGCACAGTAAATTCGGCTTAACAGTTCCTACTAAGAGATTCTTTGCAATGCTGCAAAACACTGGTCTGCTATTAACTCAGTCTGCTGTTTCCAATTTGTTCAAAATGAGTTAGCTTTTTATAAAGACAAGTTTTATGATAGATCAGGTATTATCTGTCCTTTACGCAGCTGGTTTAAAGCTAGCATAAATCTGGGATGAGGTTGACTGTGCATATTCAGCAGTAATGGAGTCATGTACCCAAACCTGGTTCAGCTTAATTTTGTAATGCCATTTGGTCTAGCACTGCACACATGTAGTATGAAAGAACACAGGACTGCAGCCTGAAGTGTAGGCTGAATTAACTGGTGCTGACAGATTTCCATTGCCTTCTACATCTGCCTCGGTGACCAGAGAGCATGGCAAGGTTTCCTGCCACTTACTAGGAAAGAACGGAGGTCAGTTTATTTCAGTGCAAAGAGCAAAATAGAAAATGCCACTGGATTTCTGAGGGAGGCCTCTGGGAACTGGCATAAAACACAGCTTTGGTGTGTGGAAGCTTAGCCAAATTACTTGTATACAGAAGTAATGATGCTTGCTGAACAGGGCAGGGTCTTCTGACTCAGGAGACTTGGATTCACTGGCCTCAGTTGGCCAGTGGCTACTGGCAATGAATTTATCTGCATCTCTCTCAACTTCTCTGAATGACTTCTCCGTTCATGGAATATGGATACAAATCTTTGTAAGGCACACTGAGAGCTGCTGGTGAAAAGTAATATATAAGATGTAAGCGGTGTTACATAAAGTCTTTAATTCAGATGTTGATCACCTGAGTTGACACTGCAGTAAAAATATATCCTACAGAAGATAATTGATACTTGTTCCTATAGCGTAACCCACCCCCCAGGGAGGATTTATATTTTCAAAAGAAGCAAGTACGGCAATTTCCAGAGGTGTCTTTTGAGTGTTTCTTTTCTGTACAATGATGGCCCAGCAAGACTATATATTTGTCTTCCTGGGAATTTTATGGCCAAGATAAATGATGGCTAGTGATACCTTCTCAGAGCTTTAAATCTGCTTCTGAACTCAAACATTATGGATCACTTTGCAGAAGTGGAGAGTTTTGTGGTTGCTATGGTTGTAGTTATAAAAATATTTACTTTCTAGCAGAATGACATTGATTCCTTCAGATTGTTGCTTCACACCAGTATGTTGCTAGATACAGTCTCTTGTAAAACTTGCCCTACTAATTTTAAGGCTTGTAATGGCTATTTGTCCTTAGCAAAAACACATACTACATAGCTTGGAAAGGTTTGGAAGTTTGTTATGCTGCTGCTGCAAGTAAAAGCTTGTGATGGTGTAAATTTTAGTAAATTGTAATTATAGTTGTATTTCTTCATGCTATTCTGTGCAGATTATTCTTTGAGTGAAATGCTCAGAATAAGATATGTACTTGAAATAGAAGCCTGATCGGAGGTTATTTATGTTATTGGCATCACATAAAATTATGGTTTGAAGTTACATTTCTGGACAATAAAAATAATTTTGATCACTATTTCATTTTTCTTCAAATGTAAGACCTTTGAAGGCTTAATTGAGAAAAGAAATCTTGTTAAATTTGTTTATTCTAGTAGAGTGGTGAGCCTCAAAATATTAAATAGTTGTTGAAAGTTATGTCAAATTTAAGATATTGAGGTTACCAAAACCAGAACTGGACATGTCCAAATGTTTGTTCAATAGGCTTTTCCACTTTTTTTTTCCTAAGAGATGCATCAAAATCTTCTACAGATATTAATGTTTTTAATTAAGTTAGCAATAAAATCATATAAATGTTAAGAAAAACAGAAGTAATACAGTGGGACCATCTACTGTGAAAAAGTAAAAGACAAAAATTGTACTTAATTTTTTAAAGCTCTCCTTGCATTTAGCTTTTTCTTTTAGTCTTATGCCCTCTCTGACTGCAGTTCAAAGTCTTGTGTCTAGATCCCATGCTACTCCGGCACCCCCAGTTCTTGGATAGCCCTCAGGAACACAGAGGGAGTTTCATAAAGCCCCTTTCCTCACCTGAGTGGCAGCAAGACTTTCTCTTCTATCCGGAACTGTAGAGATCTTTTTCCGTGGGTTGTTTTGTGGTTTTTTTTTTTTTTTTTTTTTTCTTTTTTCTTCTTATAATGCAGTTTTCACTCCAGTCATAGCATGTCTGCTTGCATGTAGTTGACAACACTGAGGCACCTTTTGATGTGTTGAACAAGTGCTTTGCCTAGAGGAGGTGTATGTGAGCATGGTCTTAAAACGGTTCACTTTGAATTACTGAGTGGAAAGAAGTATTCTGTACTAGTCAGTCACTTCATCCAGTAGCTGCATCTTCCTGTGCCTGAATAAGAAAATGCACAATATAGTGTCTAAGCTCTCTCCCTTGCACTTGACCAGACAAAACTCTCACTGAAGTCAGGTTTCTGTTCTCCCTTTTTTGGGTGCTGTTGTTCCATCGCTAACCCTTAGTGTAACTGTCCTTAGTGTAGTGGATACACGCATCTATATAATTTCCA